>JAGDQP010030431.1:0-22621 GCA_022664845.1 Lepisma saccharinum | reverse complement strand
CCTTTCTATCGCCCACCACAGTTTCTTAGTTTCTTCTATTCCTCTCCCTTTTCCTTTTGTTCCGCTCTTCCTTCTCTTCCTTGATCTTTTCTTCTGTACTTCAACCTCCTCTTATCATATCCATTTCTCCTGAACTGCTCATGAAAAACTCCTATGCCTTCCTCTGCTTTTTCTTTTTAACCCTTGAACTGCCTCATTCTTTCTTCCATGTCGCTTATGATGTTTCTCTTGGTCGAGTAATCCACATCACTCCTAGCAAGACAATAGTTCCCGGACGAACAAATTTTTTGTACTATTCCGTGTATATTTTTCCTTCCTTCTTTTTTACACTCATATCTAACAATTCAATGGTATAAATTCTTTTCCACTTCCAACTCTAGTTCTATTACTTTCCCTTCAATTTCTTTTACAAATTTCTCCAACTGCCTTTGTGTGTCCTTCCATATCCCCAAGCAATCGTCAACATATCTACTAAAAAACACTAACTTGTCACCTTCTCTTAAACGTACCTGCTTCTCTCATTGATTCATAGGAATCTCCGCCAGCGCTGGACTCAACCTTGAACCTATGCTCAGTCCCTCCTTAATTCTGACCAACTTATCACCTATGAATAATAACCAGAGCCGGATTTACCACTAGGCTCACTAGGCCCGGGAATAGGGGCGAAGCTATAACAGTGGCTGAATTTAAACGAAAAAAAAAATATAAAATGTTACTTAAAACATGAGACGAAAAAATATTTAGGAAAACACATTCAGGGGAAGTGCCAAACATACATAACGGACTCCAGGTAATTTAAAGTTAGCCTTATTTCCATTAGAAATAGTAAAACAAACATTATACTAGGAATATAATTTATTTCTATTTTTGTCTTTGTACACACCAATAATCATTTTAGTCAATGCTACACAAATACACTAAACTCAAAGAGCGGAATTCCGATCGATCGGAGAGTAATATTTCATTTTGCGAGAGCGGAAAGAGGGACCGCTCTCTTAGAGTGGATTTTCATCGAAGATGAGAAACTTCAGCTCGAAAAAAGATGGGATTTATGGGAGTTCTTGTCGATGGATAAGATAAAATGAATTTTGTGGGCGGTAACAGCACTATGGCTTACGCCCGTCCCGATTCTTGTTGATGGAAACGTCATCTTTTCTAGATAAATTTTCTGATCTTTTGAGCATTGAAAGGACGCAACAAAATGTTAGAATATAAAAAAAAAGCAAAATGGAGTATTTATTCATAAGTAGTAACAAAGAAAAGTCATGTTCTTATCAATGAAAAATAGTCTTTGTTCAGTGCAATTTGAACCTGCTACTTTCCAGTCAGCGAACATACGTCTTATCTTCTAGACTAGACGTCCAATTGAGTGAGAACACCCTCGAAAAAGTCTCTTTTGTTTCGTCAGGTACTTGAAATCAGTGTTTAAAGATTTCTGCTATGCTTTTGTCATTGAGAAAAGTTATAACATGATTTTATGTAAATATACTGAATTAAAAATGATTTTTTTACTCTTCAAGTCACTTCTATATTTGTCATTCGTTTTTCTACGACCCTTTGACACCTTCAGGTTTGCCTGTCAGATACTTTCTCTAATAGAAACCGGATGGGGAGTCGAGTATTCATGTAAATAGTGCTTTCCACACTGTCCAGTTCAGATTTGCGTCAGGGAAAAATCTAATAACAATCGGTTATGCTTCCTGGTGGATAGTGGAATGTACGCGTTCACACTATCAGGTATTCGTCCAGTTTCATTGACAGGTTTTCAGTGCTAATGGCTGTGTTTACTTTGTAACAGTCTTCCGTTGTTTCAAGCAAATCATGTATAAGATGGATATTAATAGGAAGGAAAACATCTTTATTTTCTACACTGTATTACTTGTTATTTAATTTTTATATATGTGCAACTAGGTAGTAGGGTAGACGAAATACCTGTAGACTGTCAATCCTAACACCTATCGTGATGATATTCATTGACAATAAAATGTAAATGACAGATTCTCATGGTATTTTGTTTTTCAAGTTTCAAATTGTCTCCTCCAATCATGGCCCTCTCCCCCAACAATTTATGCAAATCATATCCTGTGCGAGAGTGTATAAAAATTAAAAACAACCAGTTTCATTAACAAACTTTTATTTTGTGTTTTGGAATGTAGCATAAACAACACAGAAACTTAAAAAAAAAGGTTGTTTTGAGTAAATTTATTGATTTTACAGGAAATTATAATTTTCGAATGGAGTTAATTACGGTGTTGAAGGGTCGCAAGTCTCGACCAAAAGTGGGCTGCGCCTTAAATAAGGTTAGTAAACACTACTCTAGGCTACTCACAACTGTTGCCAGACACTTCATTAAGTACAGTCCACAGTATCTTTGTTAATCACAAAGCAAATCAGATACATAAGAAGAAAATTCTTACAAGAGAAGAAACCAAATATTTCACCAACTTGAAATAAATTTTAAAAGTGTGTCTGTGCCACTGGATGTTTGTGCAGCCGTGCTAGAAAACATCTAGTTTTTGCAGAGGTCTCTGTGATAGTAGATCTATTTTTATGTTCCCTTTTCTCTATGTTAACTCAAAATGCATTTTTTTCTTACTACGTCTGCTTGACAACGTCGCCCCAAAGCATCACATGACAACGATCACACTTATTAGAACACCCTACTACAGCGGAAACATGTTCTAACGGGACTTGGTAGAACATGAAGTGACTTTTTTCTTGAGTAAGGTTTTCATCAGGAAAAAACCAGCAAACCTAATGGGGTGCAAGGAGCGTTACAAGTCACAATGTCCTAAATCATCTTCATCCATCATGGAAAGAAAATGTACGTACTTATGACTAACCCCTCTCTTCAAATACTACAGTACACAGAATACGAGTTCTTAGCAGGCTACCTGAACTTACCAACGAATTATCTTCAGACATTATTGGCTCAGGACGAAAATACTCCGCTTCAGACTTTAAAGATTACTAAATATCAGACGATGAGGATACAGAGAATTGGCTTCTTTTCTGATATTTGAAGATCATTCCTAACATGATCAAAGGTTGAATATTGGATTATAAGTTTGGCTCTCCTTGTCTCCTTGTTTTCCCTCGAAAGGTGTGCTTCCTAGAATGCCTTCTTTTCAGTTTTCCTTAAGGTAGAGTTCCAATGATTTTCAATTGAACTGGCACTCCTATGTAAAACAAAAGAATTTCGATTATCAAACAAGTATTATCGATTGTTTACGACATTTAAATGTCGCTAACATTGTAAAGGTCAAGGCAAGTTCTACGTATTTCTCATCTAAGATAGGTCACAGCACATAAATACTTGTAAAATATAACAAAAAAGAGAAGAAAATCGAAACTTTCGAGAATTTGGCTCACAGAATACTAATCTTCCGATCTCTCATTAAAATATTTCGAGACAAGCCAAAAATATTTCATATTTTCTGTCTGAAGCAAATTTCTATAAGAGGATCTATTCTTTTGACAAATATTTGTGATTATTTCATGCTAGTGCTAGATAATTCTGTACCTGGGAGCTAGAAGCGCGTAAGTCACAAATCTTTTTCCAGAAAATAGAAAAATATACTTCCATTCATATAAAAACTAAATAACAGACTTGCCTACCAACACGTTTATAACAAGAATTGAAAAAACATTATTTGAGGCCTTTCGATGCAGTACACAATTGTACTTACCACATTTTCATCAAAATTGGACTAACGCACTTTTAGCTCTCAGGAACAGAATTTATGCTGCTGCCTCTAAGGAAGTAAATGCTCTTGTACCCAGCGAACGAACTGCAATACAACATATGCAAATGAAGTGGAATCTTTGTGTATCCAATTGACAAAATACCTCAAACGACATCTATAGTTGAATATTTAAAAAAATTCTTTATATTTGCCTTTTATATTCGTGTTTTACTAAGTGATTAACAGAAAATATTAGAGTCTCTTAAACAAAACAGACCTCGATTCAACTCAACTGATATGTTATTCAAGTTAGATTTCGCATAAACACAACACTCACTGCCTGAAGCTTCCTACAGAGTGGCATATCTTATTGCTAAGAACAAAGAAACACATATTAGTTAGACTCTACTAAAGTCTTGTTCCATTCAAAGGGTTGAAATTGTTTTTGGAGAGCAACAGAAGAATCAGATCACTCAAAGACCTCTGTCAAATAACATCATCAGAGCAACAATTTAGATATATCTGATATTTTCCCTCAATGAATTGAATTCGCTTCTGGGATTTATTCGGGAGACATCTATGGCTCAGGACAAGATATGGTAGGGAATACGATGTAGGAAGAAATTAGTCAGGGCCTAAGTTGAAGGAACCATCTCGGCATTTTCCTAGTGTGACTGCAGAAACCTTGAAGAAACCTATATCACGACGGTCGGCCGCTGCTTTCGAACCCAAGAGTCTTTCGAATCCAAAGCCAGAATTGGCTCAATGTCTATGTTGCTCTTTCTACGTTGCAGAAATCCAGAACATCTAACCATCCTCATCAATAAGCATCCTTACTCCTCCGAATCTCAACTACTTTATCTCATAACGGAACACATTTCACATCACGGTCGCACATTTGGCGGAAATTTTCGTGTCAGGAACTTGAAAATTTTCAATCCTAATTCACTTGAAACAGTTAGGAAGGGATGGTAGCAGATGCATACAGAGGTATCCTCTCAGACAATGCTGAACCTGGCCTCCTGTATGTCACTTTCATGCATTCCAATACTTCATTATTTCCGATGCTTGCTTCATCCTTTCTCTCATTCCTTCCGTTTACTTCATTATATATTAATTATTATTATCAACCCACTGTTTCTTTAACCTCTTTATTCCTCAAAGTATTTGACCAACTCCCGATTACTTTCCTCCCCCTCACTCCGCTAATATATTTTCCAGACACTTTAGTGATTTTTCCGCCTTCATGACCTGGTCACGTTGTAACCTAGCTGAAAGTTGGCAAAAGCCTCATCACTTCTCTGCATGTCTCTTTCATTTCTTGATAGTTTCATGGCGAAATGGCTTGGTCGTAATCAAGTCTTCCTACTTTTGTCTGTATTTCCAATCATATAAGTAATATTTTTAACGTTATTGAATCATAGCAACTGTACAGGGTGTAACAAGAAATCGGGGGAAACTTCGAGGGGTGAGTCCAAATATTGAAACAAGAGAAAATGTCTTCATGAATGGGGTGGAAATTCAGCAGTGTTTCAGAGATACAAGATGCCGAAAGACTTGTAAAATAAATTTAGCGTATAATAGTTTTAAAACCACGAACACTAGAGGTGTGGCTGCATGTTACCGTCAAGGACATAAAAGCTACGCGAACACAAAATGCATATTCCGTAGTTGTGCAAAAGATTTCCCACAGGAACCAGGGAATTCCCAGAAGTTTTTTGACGGAAGGTTGCAATGAGCAGGAGCTAAGCGACTTTCCGTGTGAGTAAGGATGGCATACGTCATCATCGGCATCCAAACGGGCAATGATATTCAATCTCTTTGTTAACAAATGAACAATATTTTCGATAAAAGTAGGCATTTCGTACTCCTGATTGATATGCAACTTTCTTTTTAACAAAATCGTTCAGCGTATGGAATCTGCTTGAGATATTGACTTGACGCAAACGAATTGCGCTGGAAAGACATTCACGCTCATTTTGACAAATTCTCTTTACTTCAGAGAATTTCTGGGAACCCTAATTCCTTGCCGAACTTTGGAATATACATTGTTTGTTCGCGTAGGTTTGAAGTCTCTGACGGTAATATCCCGACTCAGCTCTAGTGTTCCTGGTTTTAAAGTTATTACGTCCTAATCCCCTACAATCATGATTACCACCGCTTTCGGCATCCTGTATCTCTGAAAGGCATCGGAATTTCCACTTCGTGCATTAAGAACTTTTCCCTGTTTCAATATCAGGACTCACATCCCGAAGTTTTCCCCGATGGCTTGTTACACCCTGTAACAAGATAAGATTATACAATGATCTTATAATAACTTAAAGACTGTGTCGAGCACAACGACTTTCTGTCGTTGCTTTAAGTAAACTCACTGCTTAATTTCTTAGAGCAACGACAGATTGCTCACGCAGATATAGACGGAAGCGATCTGTGTAAAGATGATAATGGTGCAAAATTACTATCATGAGATGGTGGGATATCTATTATTTACCTCTGAGGGGAGTGGGCAGGTGGGCAAAAGGACACTGTCCTCTTAAACTTCTAAATAGAGCACTGTTAAAAAATGAAGGAGTTTGTGATAAAGTATTGTTATTCATAAAGTCAATTATGAAATATTAATAATTTTAAGTGGTTAGTTTTGAATTAATTTACTTAAAGCAATTGATGTATTAGCAATTTGTTTCTTTGAAGCACTAATTGCTACGCAAAATCTCATGTATGCACTTAAAAATGCAAACGGATCCTGGACTTTAGAAACTGGTGTCGACATGAAGTATGGCAAGTTTTCGCTACAAACGCACAATTTTTATGTATTGTACTTACTGTGAAAATAATAATCATAACGGCTTGAGTGTAGCTAGCCTCTGGCAGTTCGAGCTTCCTTTACGTAAGCAATAAGTTTACCATTTCTAGCGTAAACTAACCTAACCTGAAGTGAGTGATCTATAAAGAAAGAAGAATTTTGAATCACTGCAAACCAACTTAGTCAATCTGGAATCTTCAAATCACTGCCAGTAGCAAACTATACTCAATCCAGAATTTCCAGCTTCCCAAGCAACAATACGGGAACGGTGTTGAGAACGTTTTTAACTTATGGCTAACATTTAGAACATTTTGTTGTTATTGAGTACAAGCGCACGGATAGTGTGAATACTATCGGACACAGACGGAAGAAGTATTACACACGGAAGAAGCTACATGGTCTTACTATTCATACTCTTTACTCCGGCAGTTAACTACTTGTACTATGTGGAGCTGAATGTATTTAAATTGTTACTTCCCTTATTTCACATTCATCGAACGGAGAATGTGATGCAAAATCATAAGGTGATATCAGTGGAAAGTCATCATGTAGAAGGGCGTTTGCGTGTGTTCTTGCACTCACATCACACCTTGATTTTACATCACATTCTGCATTCTATCCCTTCGAAATATTGTAATAACTTTTGAAGTAGCATTTCTTGAAACCGAAAAACAGAAGCATCTAATATAAATAATTAATATTCATCGCCACACCATCTGTTGAAGGCCTTTAGGCAGCTTTGGCTCAGTCGGGAGAGATGATGATAGATGGAATGAAGAATGTAGGAGGCAACGGAAGAGCTTCAATAAGACCCACGCACATGGTCTTTGTCCACCACAAAGGCCACATGATACGAGCTGGGATGGAACCACGCCTCTCGTAGATCTCCTCTAATATTATCATTTCAGTGAAGTCTCGATCTTCCCAACGGTCTCTTTCCTTCCGGAATATCAACGACTACAGAATATGAAATACAACATTCATTTCTTTCTGACCGAACCACAGGGTTTGCCTATCATAGACTTACAATATCTAGCTAATCGTCTGCCTTGTGGAGCCACTATGTAGTCTCGTCCGTTCAACTATTGGCATTTATCATTCTCAGAACTTTATTTTCAAGCACTTAGAACGTATGTTTATATCCTCCAAATTTCGTGACCGTAAAGAATTACCGTTATAATAATTGTTCCTTATGTTTTGAGTTCTAACTTCCTTGATATTAAACGTGAGGTTAGAAGCTTCTGGGCGGATTAGAAACATGCGTTGCCCAATACTAAGCTAATTTATAAAATCAAATCAATAACAGTAGCTTTGGATTTTTTTGTTTTTGTTTATCTTAGTAACAGAATAATTTTCGGAAATTGGGCACCATTCGAATCTTTATATTTTCTTGGATTTGGATTTGAAAGTCTTCAGTTTATTCAGAAATATCTTCCAAGGAGGAAAATTGGTCTGGTGTTGATTATCACTAGGGCCCTGAAGTTGAGGGAAAATCCTTTTTTTTACGAGTGCCCAAAGACGAGGCTTAACATAATATATGTTCATTTTGGGTCATTGTAGGCCAGAAAATGGTGGGTTTTATTTGTCCTTTTTTGCCTTTTTCGGCGTTTTTTTGTTTATTGGTCTTTTTTAAAGCTTTTTATGGGTCTTAACGGATTTTTTTGCACTTCATCTTTCGATTACATATTTACTGGCCATTCTCAACTCGAATCACCGCCACCTCTTAAACATCAGTCCCGGGCGGTTGCCTGGGACGCCGCCGTCAGGGTGGAAGGAACCTAATAAAATTTAGAAAGTGTTTTGTACTTTTTCTGTACAGTTGCATCTTCTTCTTTTTCCAACAAGGAGAAAAGGGAATTTCGTAGCACTAGGGTGCGTGTTGTATGTTTAGCGCTGGATGGCGGGAACTTCGCGCAGACCATAACGGCTGCTTGAGACTATATTGCAACTCAGAATCGCATTAGTGCCCGCCCCTCCCTCTTTTTGAAAAATGGCCTTTAAATTATTAAAATCACTGTAATAAAATGTAAACTATAGGCTAGGACTAGCAAAGGAACAAAAAGTCTCTTTACCCGCATGAAAATTTTTCCTTGGGCAGCTCCTGGAAAAGGCCCAGTAAAAAAAATATTTTAATACGTCGTGCTAGTAAAGGCTGCCGAATTCACATCCGGCGGGGAAGTTATTTTGTTTTTCACCTACAATTTAAAGCATAAAATATTTTAATCTTTTTTATTGCGTGCCAACTGATACACGGATCAATTATAATTTCAGGTTGTTACGGGCCAATGTGGTGTCCTGGCCTCCGGATGTTCTCCGAAAGTGTTCAAATTGTAGGACTTAACTTGGACAACAGAAACAATGTAACAAAAATTCAAACTGAAAGACAAAGCAAAGCATTTCATTGATATAGTTTTTTTTTCAACTGTATATTATATACCACCAGAAGTTTGTATTTCTTAAGCATTATATTCATTAAATTGGATCGCGTTTTTATGTCCTTTCTTCCACTTTTTAGGTCCTTTTTTAGATATGTTTAGGTCTTTTTATAGGTCTTTTTAGGCAATTTTTAGGTCTTCAACTTCCGAGCCCTAATTATCACACATCGTTAAGAATGAACTGTTTTACTACAATAGTCCAGGCAAATTAACACGTATCTAGCGTGTAAAAGGAAAAAAAAATACTACAAAGCTAATTTCTTCTGGAAAGTGTTAAGGGAACATCTCTAACCTCCTACAGAAAAATGCACGAAAATCCCATGTGGGAAACATGACAAAAATTCCTTAAACGTGCGCCATCTTGGAATTTTCTAAACAAATATGTATTTGTTCCGAATATTTTGTCGGTTGAACAAGGAAATTCAAAATGGCGGATGTTTGAGAGATTTTTGGCACATCTTTCCAAAGGGATTTCAAGTGATTTTTCTGTGGCAGGTCAGGACGTCCCCTTAACACTTTCCAGAAGAAAATAGCTATCTAGTATTTTTTTCCTTCTATAACCCTAATTTGCCTTTACTATAAACAAACCACTAAAATTTGTTTAAGAAAACGCAAATGTCTTCCTACACGACGGTTTTCTGTCTTTCCTTTAACTTAATAGCCTCTAGGAGTTGCTCTAACAAATGAACCTGTAAGTTGAAAAGTTAACGCAACGACAGGAAACCCTCGTTGCGATAGAAAAAGCCTAACTTAAATATGAAGGAAACTATGAATGGTTTATCGAAAGCAACTGTATATTTCGAGGCAGTTACTCATCTTCAGTAGAAGAATGAAAGTACATTCACAAGTGTGAATAAGCTGCTAAGGTGGCAGACGTCAACATCAAAGACAATAGACAAACGGGTTGTAGGCCAGCTCTGACCCGCACAATCAACCCTGCACTCTACGTAGCAGAAACAGACGGTTCTTTAAACCAGCTTGTAACTAATCACCATCACCTTTCCGTGACTAAAAAACCTGATGCCCCAGTTCTCGCACACGCGCAGCTGCACAACACTGTCTTTGATGCAAGTTTCCGTGTTGCCGTGATCCATGTCCTCCCAAAATTAAACACATCCAAACAGCGCCTTTAAGAAGGAGCCTTTCAGGGCTTGAGAGCAAAACTGAAACCAGGTCTTAAAATGGAATAACATTTTATCCCATTCTTCTACCATCCACGTTCCCCTTACTTCGCTTCTAACTTTCCTAAACGCCTTAGCCATTATTATCCCCATCTCAGTACTGGTACCCTGTATCTTGAGAATATAATAATTTCCGATGTCTCGGATTAGTTTTCTTTTCCTGACTACATTTTTTCATTCTGATTGACTCTACACCCGTCTCACTTTTTAACACATGAAACCCTGCATTAGTCGTTTCGCAAAAAAATTGTCTATTGTCTTTGACGTGAGCGGTCCTGGATTCCTTATCTCGGCAGTTATTACAACACGGTACACTACTAAAGATGAGGAACTACATCGTAACGCATGGTTACTTTTGATATTGTTTTGTATTAATAATTTACATGAGTGTACTAAAGATAAAGTTCTTACACTTTCTAATTCAATTTTGCCTTTTCTACTGCCTATTCGGCCTGTTCTTGTACTTCATATACACAAAGGATAAAATAAGAATGTTACGGACACACAGACAGGTACACAAAAGCTTCACACACAAGCAGAAATAGTCGAAAATATGTTTATCAAAGACAGAAAAGAATAGCTGCCACACTGAAAGCTCTTTAACAGATAACCCAAATCGTCACGGAGGGAAAATTACTTAATAAACGAAAGAAAACTGAAAAATACAATAGGAGTGAGCAGCAAGTTAGGTAACAGAAGTTGTTAGAACTTATCTTAAAGACAGTGGGAGATCCTTAGACCCCGTCCCCCTCCAAGGAAAATTCTTTTGTTTTTTATAGCATTATTTCAACTATTTATTTCAGAGAATGAATCAATTTGTTTCCAGACGAATCTAATTTATGTGGGAAAAAGAATCTTTGGAGATACAGGTTTCATCTTTCATGATGAAACATAACAATAGGAGGGTATTTATACGGTACCGTAAACAGGGGTTACTTGAGCGCAAAGTTTTCGATATTTGTTACAATTGTAAAAATAAAAGTAATGAAATAATTCAAATTTGATACTGGACGGCTATTTGCTGAAATGTAAATTAATGTTGGTTGATGAAGCAACAAAAAATGTAAATTTTTTGGTCCGTCTAATATTTATATATTAGACTCAAGTTACCCCCATGTAGTACTTTGTTCCTTTCACAGTCCATAACAAAATGATCTGGGACCAAGTAAGAATTAGGTTCTTTAATACTAGGCTTGTCCTTGTACAAAAGATGCCAAACCATGGTTGTGTTGATACAAAAGTCAGTAGTTTTCTGGTAGCAAACAAGGTTGAGAAAACGAGCGTCGAGACTAAATTAAACAATGTTGCAGACAACGAAACGTCGGTTACGACTGAAAGAATCTGGCACTTAGACAAACGCAACACATTTTACATTGGAGTGCAGTATTTTGTCACGTCACTAGTTCTTGGGATATCTATCAACATTCTGTGGTATTTCACATGAACCCCCTTCTCTTTTTATTTATTTTAAGCCGCAAATTATAAGGCGTTTGGAATTCAATTGTAAAGCATAGCCAGGCACGTATCCAGCAATTGTTTTCGGAGAGAGTCCGACGCTTTTAGGAATGGTGGGTTGGGTCTAAACTGTGTTTGCGTGTACATTGTATACAAAATTCACATGATCACGCCTAAAATGATATTCCTTTTACACACAATTCTGCCTATTATGGGCTTTCTGACCCACCTATAAATACGTCCCTGACCAAAACATACCATACATCCTTCTTATAAGAATTTCAATAAAATACAAACTGTTTACAAGCCTCTTGATCCCATGCTAAATCTGGATGCAAGCCGAGTCAGTCTGGGCTCAAGTAACGAGCTTTTTATAGGTTCGGTTCAGAAGTTGTGTACAAGGAATGTTTTAAAATAATATATTCTCAACACAACAAAATGATCAGTTGGGAATTAGTTTTGGAAGGAATACGTTACAAACACACTTATCTGATTGCTAAAGTCATGCATCTACTGTGCTCAGATGAGAGTTATGTTTGGCAGAAATAGAACAACACACGCTGACCTCCACTCTAGTTGAGGCTCTGCATCATGAACAACTGCTCCAGTTCTAGGGAATGGTCCCAGACCAGTAAAACGTCTAACTACGTGAACGTCCTTTCTTGTCCGTAGTTTAATTGTAAGCTCATCGACTTAAGTAGGATCTGAAGGCTCAAGTAGCCCGCGTTTACGGTACTTAAATATTCACTTAGCGGAAAATGTTCCTGGTCTATTTTATCTGTCTCCCTCCCACATGAAGAAAATTCTGAATCCACTTCTTACGAAGACATAAGGAGAAAGAAACAGTTGGTAAATAATAAAACAAAATGAAGTACGAGTAGAAAAACAATATGCAAAACAATAAATAAAAGAAATTTAATGGGGAACTTTAATGATATTTCTTAAGAAGAAGATTTAGTGAAAAAGCTATCAGGGAAGAAAGGCAAAAGAACAGAAGCAAGTGCGCAGGAAAGTTACATACAGTTGGGGGCGGGGACAAAACAGAGTATGCTCGAATATTTATACAGTGGTAGATGATTTAAGATTCAGAATTTTCCGGATACTAACACGGAAGGTTTGCTAAAAAGTTCAGCTGTGATATGAAGTGTTTTGGACTAGAGAGAGATGAGGTATTTGTGAATTGAAGGTGTAATGATATTTCGAATGACAAAGAGGTCTCGCTAAAGTAGAACGCGAGACAGAGGATACAAAGCAGAGGTAAATAAGGTTGGAGAACTGTCAGAACGCGAAAGTCCTGTGAGGGATGAAATGGTCGAAAATTAGACTGGGATAAAAAAAAATACAAGTTATGCAGTGGAACATTTTGCATATACCAGATTGATGAGAGGGACCCATATGGATCGAGCTCTGTTCAGGATCATGTTTACATTGATCTGCGACAGACTATTTGAGGGCAAGAAGAAAAGGCTCTGTCGGTTCCAGATGAAGCAGCCACGATGAGCTGTGCTGAGAAGTGCCTGGACTACCTGAAGGCCAGTATGGTACTGAGTCAGAAGATTGGAGCTCACAGGAAGTTAGATAGAATTTCCTGTGATTCTCGACACGGTCTGATTATTTACGGACGACGTGAAGAGGCTATTTGCGCCCATATAGTCTAAGGAGCGGTTATTGAAATAGTCTTGAAGTACTTACCAGTGCAGATAAGTACCGTCATCGGGTGTGAAGTCGATCACAACTAAGTGCTCTGTATTTGCAATCCTAGCATCTGGTTGTTGCTTGGAACTATGCTAATACCTTCGTACCAATGATACTAAGGTACTACCGTTGTTTCATGTAGCCACGCTGTGCTTGGAGTGCAAAATCACAACATTTAGTATTGATCGACTTCACCACTGATGACGGTAGTCTATAAATGATAAAATTATCTCTCACTTCTGACGTTTCGAGAGCTAATGGTGCTCTCATGGTCACAGAAAACAAACGCCTAGATATTTGTTGTATGAAGAATAGAAGGAAGTGAGATGAAGCTTAAGAAAACAAAGGGGAAAAACCACTAGTACTTAACGTGCAATGGACTTAGACACGTGTTTCCTTTTTCCTTATATTCTTAAGCTTTATTTCACTTCCTTCTGTTCTTCTTACAAAACATGTACGCGCTTTTTTCTCTCTGTCATCATGAGAGCAGCATTAGCTCTCGAAACGTTTGAAGTGAAATATAATTTCATCATTTGAAGACTACTTATCTACGCTGGTAGGTACCAATAAACATTGGTTGAGCCTTCAGCGCATCACGACTTTCTTATAGTCTTGAAGTAGATTGTCAAAGGAACAGCTGCGTGCGTATGGTATGGGAGAGAGGGTATGTATGGGAAAGTGCAAATGGAAGCTATTGAAGAGGTTAAATACATCCTGTTGTAGGTTTCTGTGGAGGTTTGTCTCAGGTCGAATTGAATTTATTTTAAGGCCTTTAGGCAACTATGGCTCAGGCCGTATGGATTGTGATGGGATGAATTGGTGGAATGAAGTGGGAGGAAACCGTAGAATAGTGTTGCCACGAGACGAGACGAGACTTCAGTATATATCAGCCTTCATATACTGTATACCTTCAATATACTTTGATATATAATAGTGTACAAGAAATCAACTTTTATTTTGAATCCGTTCCGGCGAAAAACGCCCTGAAAACTGCAATTGTTTCTATTTCGACAATCACACTTGGATGCCATTTTGATTATGTTTTTAAGTTTTTCATGCAGAGGACAAAAGTTATAAAACACATGTTATTGGAAAGAATGTTTTTGTTTGAATAACCTATGATATACCAGTCCACAGATATTACATTTTCTGTAAAAAATCTGCTAACACAAATTTTGGTATGCGCCGCAATACAAAAATGGCCTCAATTAATCAATCGGTTGGTTTAAAAATAAAATAATACTCGTTTTGAACTATTCTTATATCAGGGATTTTCTTCAAACGGGTCGAGCAAGCAAGCTGGACAATTTCAGATGCACGATGCTCTAAGCCTTGCTTGAATAAACGTTGAACTATTTTGGGTAATTAGAGGCAAATACAAGGTCCCCTGTGACAATCTGTCTGGCTACGCTGCCCAGACTACACAAGACAAGAATGTGTCGCGATAGCTTAGTCGTAGAGCACTCCTCTCTGGTGTGTGCGGTAGTCTGTTCGATCCCGATTAGTTCCATGTGGGCTTTGTGGTGGACAAACATCGAGTGTGTGTGTTTTCTCGGGGTTCTCCCGTATCTCCCCACTTTCTTCATTCCACTAATTCTCTCATCATCATCCATTTAACCTACCGCAAACTTGTCTCAAGGCCTTAAAAATAAATTCAATGAAATTCACTAGATAAGAACAAACTGTTTACAAGACAATATTTCTCTGCTGTTAAGGACCTAAGGCTCTTCTACTCTGAACTGCATTTTTTTTTTCATTCTGAAACCTCGAAATTTGTTTTACCGGCTCGAATATACGAACATAAATTGCTTATAAGTACGTGGAAGACACTAATGTCAAGTACTCTGCACAACAAGCAAATTTCAATGTGACTATCGACAGTTCCGCAGCTAGGTGTCACCATCCCCGACACTACGGTATACAATCCACACACTTGGGCTATATACACAAACTCTGATCCCATATATAAGAGCCTTTATATTTTACACAGCATGACCACAATATTTCTAGAACGGTTGCTTAATTTCGTCTGAACCAGTAGTGAATTACACCGCCCGCTGTGAATTACTAAGAGATAAATATTTGTCAATACGGTCGGTACAATCCAAAGGCAAGTCTTCCCAACTTCTTCTCATTTTTAATTTTTTTTTTTACAATCTCTGGCGCCAGTTCAACAAATAAGCCTATGTGACTGTTTCCTATTTCAAAAAAGGGCTTAGGTTCGAATAACATCATAAGTCAATAAAAAATCTTCTTTCAAAACTCAGTACAGCAAAAGGTTGACACGGTTCTGTCGTTGTTCCGAACGAGAAAGACCATGACACAACGGTTAATTACTGAAACCGTGCTATTAAAAAACTTGTGGAGTGTGTTTCTATAACATTCGATTTGTATACATAGATATCTAGATCAATGCTTCAATATAATACTTGAATCAGGAGCACTATCACAAAATAAAATGATTAAGCTTGAATTAATTGAAAATCGGGAACTAAATCTGTTTCTAAGGATCATTAAAAATAACTTTAGGTATTCCCTGTTCTTTGTAGTATTCCCTCATTTGAAGTAATAAACGCTGGTATAGATTTGCACGGTAAATATTTTATTCCGAGTTAATAAATTTTTAAAGAAATTAAATAACTATCTTTGCATCTTTCGAGACAGGAGACGTCTCGTCTAGTCTCGAATTCCAAAAAGCCTGTTTCGTCTCGTGGCAATACTACGAAAGAACCCCGAGAAAACCCATGCACATGGTGTTATCCACCACAAAGCCCACACGACTTGAGTGGGGATCGATCCGACAACCCCCTAGCACGAGAGGTGAGCGTTCTACCAACTCAGCCACCGCGGCCCCTGTCTGAAGTCAAGTACTCTTGAGTCAGACAAGGTCATCAAGGGAAGTTGTGTGGTGTCTAGAGAAAGTAAATATGATGGCAAAGCTGCACTTAAAGAGTATTTTCTCATTTTTATGTATTCCAATTTCAATGGTGTCAATATTTCCGTTGGCTTCGTTTTTTTGGCCAAAATTACCGGGTCAAAAATACTGGTGCCAAATTTCCGCCTTTCACAAAGTTTAGTTACGTGTATGCTGAAGAATGAAAATCGAAAGATGAGTCTCTACTGAACTGAACTGAATTTTATTAAAGACCTTTAAGCACTTTGGCTCAGGTTAAATGATGATAATGGGAGAGTTTGTGGAATGAAGGGGGAAGAAATATGAGAACCCCGACAAAATTCACGCACACGGTGTTTGTTCACCACAAAAAGTACTTAGTAAGAGCCGAGATCAGCCGGGTAAGTGTTCTACCACTGGGCCACAGCCGCCCATAACTATGTCCGAAAAGGGAACGATTTAAAATGTTTCTGTGTATTAGCTATGCTTCTCTTTTCCTAAGTACTGGGAAATTTTATAATTACAACGGCCTCTGTTCTCCAGGCTACATCATCCAAACGAAATTGTCTGGAATTTAAGTTTACTATACTTGAGTTCATTTCGGGCAGTTTTCACCAGTCAAATTTGAATTTAATTTTTAAGGCCTTTAGGCAACTTAAGCTCTGGCAGAATCGACGATGTTGCGCTGAATTTTTTTAATCAAGAAAGTGGGAGGAAACGGGAAAACACCGAAAAAATCCACGAACACTGTTTGTCCACCTCGAAGTCCACATAGCACGAGCGGGGATCAAACCAACGACCCCTAAGACCAGCCTCACCAGACGTAAGCGCTCGACCATTGAGCCCACTTTTGTCTTCAAAATTCTACTCTCAGTTTCGGAACAACCACTAACTATAGTCCATAAAATTTGAGCTATTTCGGGACCGCGGTTGCTCAGCTGCGTGTATTTTCCCGAGGTTTTACTTTCTTACCACTTCCTTTATTTACTAATTTTCCAATCATCACCCGTTCGAAATGAGTCAAAGTTACCTAAAGGCCTTAAATAAAATTCTCCAATACCAAACGTTTCCTACCTCCAATGGTAGAATAACAAATAACAACCTTTCGCCACATCCTAAACCTATCTCCTAAAGAAACAAACGCATGTAAGAAACGATTTCACATTTAAATTTCTGAGGACGAGCTACCCTGCAAATATGTCCTATTTAAAATTCTCGTTAAATCCACTCCCTCTATCGAGCTATTTTTTCACGTACAACCAGACTTTTCCCTCACCCTGACACTAAAAACATGTTTGAAATTCTCTTATCTGTTAAGAGTGGAAATTTAGAACTTTAAAAACGGTGATAACTTTGTACGCGTTCGTTTTACGTGAGAAATGGTAATGGAGACTCAGAAAGAAAAAAACACGATCTTTCATTTTTTTTTACTCCTGCAAAATTTCTGTACCCTCTATGAGATAAATGCATAAAACAGCTTTGGCGCCATTTCTTTAAAATGGCGGGCAGTTGGATGCGGACGGGGAAAACTCTTGATATGTTAATCAAGATGTCTTTCTACACAGAACAGCAAAAACAAATATTGCAATTTTTTTCCCTAAATCGTATTTTTTTCTGGACTAATACGCTCACCTATTCCCATACATATAATTCAAAAATTTACTGTGTGCTAGTGCCTCGAATAACACAGTAGTAATTTAATACACATTAGTGGAGGGCACGTAGTGTATGCAACGTGACTTGGATATGACGTGTCCCTTTTGCGCTATAAGATTTCACAAAAGATTGCGTTTTCTGGAATTTTCGCACTTTCAGTAACATGTAACACGATTTTTGTGAGACTTAGATGGTTATTATAATGTGTGTTAATTGAGTCCACATCACAGTTACTAGAAAAAATAATACCACCTTCTGTGATGGATTACTTGTTCAACCTCAGGCACACTAAATACGGTATCTCTTCTCTTGAGATGTCAAAACTTTTGAGACACTTCTTGCATTCTTTTGTTTTTCAGCGAATGTGAACAAACTCTGAATCTTTTGATGCAATACGCTGCTTGGATGGAAGGCTATGATAAATATTCGCAAAGTTATTGAATTCTAAAAATCACTTCGAAGCCAATTGCTCAGCAGTGGATCACATTTTCTGATCCACAGCACCTCCTTTCTCAGATTATAACTCGGAAGTTATTTCCCGGAGAAACGTTATATTTCGTATGAAAGCCTTCCAGACATGGCTAATGCATCATATCAAATCTCACGCTATGGTCTAGGGTGACCGACTGGAAATTAACAATTTTGAAGACAAAAATTTGAAAAACAAGCAGAACTTTACAATAAAAGGTGCCCGAAGGGCAATACATTAAATTTGCAGGGATAGAAACATGTTCTTAAATGCACAAACAGAAACGGAAACAAAGCCACTAAAAGCCCATTCGCTTTTTCTTACAAAAATGATCAAGTGCGATATCTCGAGTTTTCAATTTAATTTCGCTCTTTGCTGTTTTCTTGTGGAAGTCTTGCAGAGATTAGGGTGGTAGGCATGTACCGTGAAAGTGGTAATTGAGAAATTATAACTATCAATATTTCTACAGCTTAACAATAAGTGCGTTGCTGTGATACAACATATTACAGTTTAAGAGTAGATGTAAAAACTGCAGTCTTTAGCATAGAGAGGAGGTGGTTCCTTGTGAGTGCTACTCCAAAGTTTTTGTCTTGTATAACTAACTAGCTCTATGGCCTACGGAACCCGCAAATTCATCACCACAGTGACAAACGTTCGCCATTGGATTCTATCCTGATCAACATCAAACCAGTTTTCATCACGAACACCTCTTATAATATTGTCCTCACAACGACGTCTCGGTCGTCCCAATGGTCTCCTGCATCCGGCCTTCCAACCAGGACAGAATATAATCTTGTTTTTTTTCCATCCGAGCTACACGGCCTGATAATCTTCTGCCTTGCATGCTAATCTTTACTTGGATATTAAGAAAATAGGAGCTTTCAATATCCCATTTATTTAATCTTAATACAAATTTTTGTCAGTTTTTTTATGGATGGGAGAAAAATAATAAAATGGGCTGATCCAACTCTTTTAAAGCCTAAAACAATGTTTATACAATTCTAAAAGTGAAATGTCCTAGCAGTTAAGAACATTGTTTTATTAATTCTAACGTATAGTAACCTAATCTAAAATCTGTACTGCACAGGGTGGACTTGCTCCTTACGCTTTTCACCCTTGCTATCCCTATTGTAAGTTCAGTTCGCAACGATTCCAATTTTCTACAGAGGAGATTCCAATAATATGCCTACATTTTTGAAGTCTGGGCAACACATTTCAACAAGGATAAGGCTACTCATACGAGCCGAGTTAGGCCACCGTGGAAGTCTAATCGGAGACGATACAATACGCAATGTAATTGTGAATGCACACGCGTTTATAATAATCATCATCACGGTACAATCGAAGTAGTTGTATCGCCCTTGCCAAAGAAAAGGACCAGGGTGACAGCACCAGTTTCCGGCCACTAGAGCTTTAAATGTTCATACACAAGACGTTTCTTTAATAAATCGCGTAGCTCATGTATCTCGTAAACTGTTTCGATATTCAGAAGCAGACTGCGTTGTAATTGACTGTTTTAAATTTTGTGAGGCTCAGTTGTTCAGTGGTGAACACACACACACATTCAACATTCATTGTCTACATCGTTCGTAGGAACAGGAAGTGCAGTTATGTATCGATCAAGCTATTAAAAGTAACCTATAGGTGATAGCCATTGATAAATGTACACACGTTGAAAGAGGAAACATTAGGAATCGCAGTAGAAACAAATTGAAATATTTCTGTTGAATATTATGGCAGTTATCGCGTAGCTTGATTACTGATACAAAAGTTTACTGGCGTGGACTCTTATAGCTGTTAACTGGAGTTAATGTGAATAATGTATGGCACCAGTTTCCAGCCACCGAAAAAAAAAGTACCGCAGAATGGGGTGAAGTTGACCAATATTCAATTTCAACCATTCTCTCAACTTTACTTATGTGATGATGGTGATTGGTGTTCTGCCAGAAGTTTCCTGGCCAGGAGAACCGACGGTGGTTTGCCAATGCATTTCATCGGATGAATATGTAATAAGGAAGAGACCTACAGTTTAACGTTGGCTCACAAACTTTGGTGTCTCAACCGGTACTTATTGATATTAAAAGGCTTACCACTCATCCCCCCGAAAGGGTCTAGATTAGAGTAGAGAATGCATCTTATTAAAAAAGGACTTTTCGCAACCGTCTGGAATTTTCTATCCAATGGATCGGATGATTTTCCGTGTGAATCTTGTGCGGGTGACAACTTTCATGATTAAGATACAGAATAAGCAAAAGTTTATGTGAAGTAAAAACCCGGCTTAAAATACCCATAGTATTGATCCAGTAAGTTAGGCACTTTTTTTTATTTTAGCACATAGAAAGTTGCCGATTTTTCTTGATTTTTTATTTATTTATGACAAAATTTTCTTTGTCGATAGGAGATTAATTAACAAACACTCTTAGGTTTTCCATACCTAGAACGTTATATTTACTGTGATATATAATTGGTACACATAATGCAATTGGGCGTCAGAAAATTGAAAAATTTACAGGTAGAATGGATGATAATTTTCGGCCGTGTAAGAAGCAAAATCATGTTGGTGGAGTGAACTTTACTGAAGAAAATTTCAACAGATAAGAACTTACAGTTGAAGAAATGTCACAGTTGTCGACGTTATGAAAGCACGTTATTTGTTTGCAACACTGCTTTTAGTTCTGGATTCCCTCTTTTTTCTTAATTGGCGGTAACTGTTACTGCCGGAGGAAGTACGGAACAAGTGGTGAAATAAAAGAACAGACATAACGTAATACCCACTAAAATCACCATTCAATACGCACCAGAAACATATTAGGCCGGCTTTGTATACACGCGCTTGCTAAGTGTTTTCTTGTGGTTCATATCACATCTGCAATTAAAAAAACACCGAACCTGACTCCTAACCTCCGTCTAACGAATGGTCGTTATTAAATTAGTTAACAGTGAATCGAGTATGCAGTTCAGAAATACCGATCTTGACTCCTAACCACCTAAAAAAATATTATTATTTTATTAACAGTAAATCGCGTGCGCAATAAAAATAAAACACTGAACCTGACTCCTAACCTCCACCTAACTAATTGTCACTATTTTGCGCTAATTGTTATCGTAATTACTCAAAGTGTCTGGGAACTGCGACCACTGCAAGAGTCACCACACTGACTCCAAACATGGTGGATTCATGCTGTTCTACTAAATAATTTTGAACTTTATTATATGTTTCTATCACGTTGCAGGTGTCCTTATGACACTTGATTTTGCACACTGTTTAGGAAGTACTGTATGCGAAATACTACGTAAAAGAGATCGTTTTCGAAAACTCGAAGCTAAAAAAGCAATGAAAAGTGATGTGTACATCTAGTTTCACGGAAGAAGTGGTCGAGTGCAAGGAAATACCGGTAAAACGCGTTTGGCGTTGTAGCGCCTTAAGTCGTGAGGCAGGGGTGAGGAAAAGAACAAAGGTTGAATGTTTCAACATTGTAGCATTAAATTAAGCCTGACACTAAGTTGCACTATCACCATATTATGTTTGTTATATTTTATTTTGCTTTATTTGTGTTACGTGTGTTGGTTAAGTCTCACAAAGTGAGGCTGGATACTGGCACTCAGTTAGGGAACCCCGTAGCAGGAAACATATATTTTTTTTCTATCTGATCGATTCTATCCTTCGTGTGGGTTTACGGGGAATATTCCTTGCCAATGAAAAGGAATATTCTTCCAGGCAGAAATATTTACCTTGCACTTCCAGTTTATCTGTTATATCATCAAGCTACGGCAACTAGACTCACAAAAATGGCACGACGAAATAGAAAATGCTCGAACTGGAGACAATACAATTAACAATACACACACACAAAAAAAGAAAAAAAATCTGAATATGATTCTTAGGGCGTCCCCTTTTATTTTTCATCGATTGTCTAATATTAATCCCTGAATACAAGTGCAACCACTATTCCAAATGTATTTAAATGAATTTAATTAACAGACCTGCATTTTGTTACTTATTGTAGAGTATGTAAAATAAATAGTCGGTAGAAAAGTCAATCTGTTCATTTTCCACTTCGTATGTAACACATTTCATCTGATCGTTGTAGAACAAGAATAGTTTCTCCTCCACGATACAAATCCATGTATTAAAATGTTGAATGATATGATACGGAAAGTGCTAAATCCATTTTTTCAATAATGTTGGACAAACGTTCTTTATCAAGATTCGATTGAATCTCTTCAGTTTGTATTGTCGGAGATAACGGTGATATTGTTGTATTTAACTCTCTTTGAGAACTAACTGATTTTTCTTGATCATGAGATGCAGAGATAACAGAAGATGGAGACGATAGTACATAATTAC
>JAGDQP010030430.1:0-22621 GCA_022664845.1 Lepisma saccharinum | reverse complement strand
CTAATCTTCCTGATTCATGCTTTTATAGGAATTTCACTAACTTTCAAGAACTACTATTACTGCATACGTATTCTGTATGCAAAAGTTCTGGAAAGTTTTAGGAATTGCTAATCATCAAACATTCTCTGACTATGAGAAAGAGAACTCCTAGTCAAATAATTATTAGTGTTGCCCACGAGACGAGATTGAAGCTGTGTCGTCTTGAAAATAACCAAAAAGTCGTGTCGTCCCGAAAATATGTAGGGATAAGAGTGCTTGCTGTCTCGTCTCGTTTTCCATAGAGATTTATCTGTCTAGTCTCGCCTCGTTGGCAACACTACAAATAATTATAGTTTTCACTATGATGCTTTTTAATAAGTGTTAAAATAATATACTCGCTAGGTTGCTAAAATAATGTTGATATAACTTTCATTTTAAGTCGTGTAATGAAAATAAATTATGACCTACCTTTGCCATATTCTTCTGCTTCTTACGGAAAGCATTTATTTCGGTTTGACGGCGTCTTATAGACAACTGTGATGCGCGACGATGCTCATTCACGGCCAACTGTTCAAAGAAATTAAATAAGATATGAAGTCTCAAACTTGTCAAATACATTATAAAAAAATATACGTTTAATACAGATGAAGTTTCTAACGAAATATTGCTGATAATGCTACTTTTTATTGCATATTCATTATACATATACCTAAATATTGAGTAGTACATACGTAAGAGCAAACCACATATTTGGAGTATGGTAAATTTCATATTACTGGTATCTATAACTAGATATTTTATTTACTTTACCTAGTACCTAAATACAAGATTCCAGACGACCCAGGAAAAATTGCTACGAGACTTTCAGGCCATCCAAAACTGGAGCTTCAGCAGGCATTCCAGAATTGGAAGAAACACTTGGTGCAGAAACATTTGAAGAAACACATGTGTATACAGTAGAAGGGACTACATTGAAGAAGACAGGTATTACCACAAGGTAAATGCATATACAGAGGGAGGATAAGGCAATTTACCTGCAATGCGTTCTGAAGACTTATTAAACGCATGTTCAAATAGTTAGGTACTCCATCGTACAGAGGTCAGCACTGCGCCCTGAACTTTAGGTGCTGCTACATAATGGCCGCAGTGGTGGCCTCTGTACGGCGGACTACCTAACTATTTGAGCATACGTTTAAGTCTTCAAAATGCATTGGACATAAACTGCCCTTATTATCTTCTCTATACGTATTTACTTTGTGGTATTACCATTTTTAAAATTTCTGTTTCATTTTAATGTATAAAGTAGTTAATAAACTTTCTTCTGCATGGTGTAAACTTTTTAATTTTGGACTGTCGACATTGAATTTGAAGGAGTTTTTGAATTGGTTGTCTGACTTATTAGTGACCCAGTCTACTACTTTGTAAATGATTACATCCGTTCCAGGGTGTTAAGTTTTTGACGCATTGAAGTATGTCTCCAAATTACGAATCTATTGTTTGACATAACATTTTAATTTACCTCCTTTGTCTACTTTTATCACATAGTTTTATAAATATAAAAAATAAAACAATACGTGATACTATGTATGAAATAAATTTTAAAAACTGTTCAGATGTTTTTCTCCCTTTCTTTATTCAGCATGTGAAAATTTTTACTCTACATAGGGAGAAGTGTCTCGCTCTACCCGGTTTTGCTGTCAATTATGTGTACAGATAGACATAGTTAATGAAGTCTAGGGTAATTCCGGGTTCGAGTGAGATATTTCTAGTAGTAATAGTCAAATGTGACCGAAACATTGTAGGCGGCAAGCCTTTGATCATAGAAGCCTGCGAGAAACAGAAGTTATGACTATCTCACTCGAATTGCCATCTATTCAAGAATTATCCTATATTGAAAGATAATTATGGTGGGTTTCACGAATCTTCGTTAAGAATTGACAAATTGTTAAGAATCTTTAAGAGTTTTGAAATACACTAAATTCTTTAATTAACGATTCGTTCAATTCTTAACAATGGTTGGTGAAACCCAGCAACAATGACGTAGATTTAATAGGGAATCCTTGAAGAATCAACTTACCCTACTTAGCCTTTGAGGACCATAAATTGCCTGCAAGTAAAATAGAAAACGAACATTAAATTGAGTTTAGTTTAAATACTCGCAAATACAGTTGACATTTAACTTACAAGTAACATTAATGCTTCATTAAGGTACTAGTGCACGTAAGAAACAAGGAAAAGTTGTTTCGATTGTGAGACAATAAACGATGTTTACAAAATACACGTAAAATCCCGTTATAACGAATTTTAGAAGACTAGCGATTGTATTTCGTTATAACGAAAATTCGTTGTAATTATTATTGTATTGGAGAACAAGAATATAGGATTTCCACTTCGTTTTTCAAGTTTTCCTGCAGTACATTACAGTCAGTGTTGCCAGATGGTCAGTATTGAATTTCCCTATCGACATATAAAAAATTTCCTTTTCTTCAAGAAAATTCCCTACACCTAAGTTTACTACAAAGATTCTTTAAAATAGCTCTATTCACTGGCCTGAGCCAAAAATACCTAAAGGACAAACAATTTTTAAACATCACACTATTATATCTGTTCTTGAATACATTGATGGCCTAATGTGTAAGATTACTGTTTATGAAGAAAACGGAAATGGTCCATGCAAGTTTTGAAATAATAAATCACCCTACTAGTGGAAGGTTCCTTGTTCTTTCCATTATTTATTCTGAAATCATGTTTTCTTCAAAATGTAGTAAATCGTGTTTTAACACTCAATATATTTATAACACAATCCTGTCGTTTATGGTGTAAAAATAAATTAACCTGCCATTATGAAGTTTTATACAAGCACTAAAAATAACACGTTCGTTGAATTCCGTATTTATACTTATCTCCTTTAATTTCATTTTCATGGTCTGAATCCAGAATCCAGTTTGCTTTTGTTTAAAAAAAGAAAACACTCTATTTTACTACCTCTTTCCCATTTTCAAAAAAAGAAGAACCTAGATCACAACATTGTAGCAATTAATTCATTGTTGACTTGTTTCCCTTTGCTGTAATTTGCCGCAGCACTAACCCGATAAGTGTTGAGCTATTTCTTACTTCAAGCAACAGGCACCTGCAATATTTGTTACTTCAAAGAAAAAGCACGAGGATAAATTATTATTAATGTATTGATTCACCTCCAAATAACCCTTTGTGTAGTATTGCAACTTATTTTTATGCTGTCTATTGAAAGAAATATATTCCAAGGGCTTCCCTACATTTGACGGTATTTTAAAAAGCTTTCCTTTTCTCCCTATCTCCAAATTTTGACAATTTTTTCCCTACGCCGAGAGAAATTTCTCTCAATCTGATAACACTGATTACAGTGTAACATGGTTATAGCGATATTGTTTATAATAACACCTCGTCTACAGCGTCATGCACTCTGTCTGTGGTGTCATTTCCGCCAGACACCCCCCCGGGGGGTGTTTACCCCCCAAGGTCTCGACAACACCCCCTCAACTTCATAATTTTTGCAGTGAAAATCTATAGAAACCGTACAAAACTTCACTTACACCCTCCCAATTTTGACTTTATAACCCCGCAAACTGAAAATCCTGTCGGAAACCCGTGCCAAACATATTCCTCATAACCGCATAAACCTAGGTTCCAACAACAATCGGTTATAACGACATAATTTTTCAAGTTCCTTGTGTGTCGTTATAATCGAGTTCTACTGTATATTTCTATACGTCCCGGTTACTTATTGCCTGCTAAAAAGTATTCAGGCCATTACGAGCATCACCGCCTGTATAAAAACTTACCTTATTTACAGTATACAGTATTTATTTATATTTATATATAATCAAACACAGCTAGCGTATTGTTGTCAGGTACCGAACTGCCACGTACGTGTTCACGAAAATGAACGAAAGATATCTCGCTTTTGCGGTATAATAACATCAGATTTCGTAGCAAAGGAGAGATTGTTATGGATGCTAGGCTCGGAAAACACGTTCGTTATAACTAGAACGAAAGACGTTCGCTGCCTGTAACGAATACATTTAATACAGAATAAATTGCGTTTTTGACGGGGATTTCGAAAACCTTCGTTCAAACGGCAATTTCGTTATATCTAATGATGTTTGTTGTAAAGGAATTTTACCCGTATATGGTTTTCAGGCCAGTTGAGGTAGCCGTGTGGTTTGAGGCGTTAGGCCAGCCTCTCTAAGGTCGCGGGAGACTTATGTGTTTTTCTAATGCTGTAACCAGAGTTGAAACGGTGTCTCTTTCACTAACCCGACCATAAGTGCCCCAGCGACTTGGTCTAAAATTTGACCCGGTGCCCCTTTTGACCGGTCCGGGAACTATGATGAACTGGAAATTTTTAGGTGTTGTATTTATCGTACTCTGGGTGTAACACCTCAACGGTCAACCCTCAAAGATACACTGTTCAAACGTACGGAAATAATTTAAAACTTCGCTTTGCCCTCCGGGTTACCGGGTCAGACCCGATCCCAAGTATATACCTGGTGTCCCGGTGCAAAACGTGTTCATAATGACCCGATGACACGTTTCAGCTTTGGTTGAAGCACAATAAACATCAGTGGCGTATTCTGTATTAACAGTTTGGACTACCACTAGCCAAAGTAGTAAGTAGAAAGAGGATACAGAGGTCACACATAGTACTGATAATGATGATGATAGGTGTTCGAGCCTCCCTTTCATGTAAATTAATATTACTTGTGCAGATCAAAATTTTTGTTCACAATCTTAGGCTGCGGTGGTAACCTAGATAGTCCACATGATACGTTCCTGATAAATAGAACTGTTGCCCACTGACGTAGCTCTTCTATAGCAGACGTAACGGTACAGAGAACTTGTCAGGTAATGAGAACAGTGAAATAAATGTGATGAGGGAGCGTGCTATACAATTTTTGCAGGGAATTTTCTGGTGTGGAAGATGAGGGAAACAGCGCGCTACGCGCAAATGGATCCATCCAGCGATTTCGATCTGCCGACACCAGAATAAATGAGAGAGAGATGGAAGAAGATAAATGAGCATTCACTGAACTTTGATGTAATGAATCTCGAGCAAAGGAGAATAATAGCACTAGAGGGAAATGCGCCTCTTTCTTTGACGAATTCGTGTTTCAATAGCCTCGTAGTATCAAGTACCAATAAACCCAGTTTATCATTTAACTATAGAACGATAGTTGTATCTATAGCTGGAACCTTCTTGCCCTCCTATAATATTTAAATTTTGTATTTAGAACAATTTAATCCTTAACTAAATGAAAGGATATTAATTTATAAATTATTTATCAAGAGAATAGATTACAGTAAGCTGCTTTCTAAAGTTTAAATCCACGTCAAAAATTAAGTAGGGCATTGTTGACAAAGTGTATATTATTTCACTTTTAATGTTGGACGTGAAAGAGATGATTAATTAGTTCGTACGAGGATCTGATATTTGATGGACAAACATGGAACTTTACTGGAGAACTTAAGGATAATCTAAAGCAACGATCACCAACTAAAGATGGCGGCACTATCTCCGTATATGTTTCATGTATTTTCACTGTTACACGAAATTTCATTGCTGCTCCTATAAATTCAAGCCTAGAGAGTTCAAACTTTCAGGGAAGAAAGTTCACAACCAATTCAAGAGCATGATCCATGCCGATTTTTAATTTTCTTTTTCTGTTCATTGTTGAAAGAGCTTTATTGTTATAGGTTTCGATATTCACAACAACAATGAAGCGATTTCAACAATGAAAGAAAACGAAATTAAAAAAATTCAGCATCGATCATGCTCTTGAATTTGTTATGAACTTTCTACCCTGAAAGTTTGAAATCTCTAGGCTTGAATTTGCTGGAGCAGCAATGAAATTTTGTGTAACAGTGAAAATACATTAAACATATACGGAGATAGTGCTGCCATCTTTTGTTGGAGATCGTTGCTTTAGATTATCCTTAAGGGGGTTGAGATAAACTAACGAATCAAGTAACCAACCAATAAAAGCAGTGGATCTTACTTCATTATATGTGATTTTAATTTGAAGACCACAGGGGAAAAAAACGTGCTTTGTCCATTTTATTGATTTTATAGGAGAGCATTTTAATAGTTCAGAATTAGAATTGCGTATACTTGCAGGTCAAATAAAGATTTTCTTCTAGCAAATGGACAGTGTAATCTTCATTCATAATAGCTTGTTAAAAAAAAGGCCCTTCAAAGAGCTAACTGATGACCCACTCATCTCAATTTCGCCCCAAAATGGACAAAACACGATCTTTTCCTGTCGTCATTTGGTAAATTTTGGTAAACTTTAAAGAATGTAGGTCTAATTGAAGTTGAATGTCATAGCTAAGAATTTTCCATTTTCAAATTATAGAATCAACATGCTCGAGCCTCATTTATAAAGATTACCGTTACAGGAAAAAAATACGACGAACAAATGTGGTTTGAAGGTTTGGGTAAGTTCTTTGCGTAAGCACTCAGTTTGTTCGCTATTTTTATTATACTGTAAAGCAACGATCTCCAACAAAAGATGACAGCACTATCTCAGTATTCCTCTAAGTATTTTTATCATTGTTCCAAATTTCAATGCTGCTCCTACAAATTCAGGCCTAGAGAGTTCTAACTTTCATTGAAGAAAGTTCATAACCAATTGAATAGTTCGATCAATGCCGATTTTTAATTTTCTTTTTTGTTCATTGTTGAAAGAGCTTCATTGTTAAAGGTTTTCATATCCACAACAACAATCAAGCGACTTCAACAATGAAGAAAAACGAAAATAAAAAGTCAGCATTGATCAAACTCTTGAATTGGTTATGAACTTTCTTCCTTGAAAGTTAGAACTCTCTAGGTCTAAATTTGTAGCAGCAGCATTGAAATCTCGTGCAACGATAAATATACATTGACGCATACAGAGATAGTAATGCCATCTTTTGTTGGAGAGCTTTGCTTTACATTAAGCTTAAGTACCTCTGCCTCTTAAGTAAGACTATCCGAAAACGGCTTTTCAAAAGAAAAATAGCTGGGTTTTCGAGTAAGTTTAGAAAAAAAAGAGACAGGGTTTGAAAGGAAGAAACGAAGGAAGAATTTTGAAATAAGGAAACGAAAACATGGGTTTTGAGAATATAAAGAACAACCGAAAACAGAGTTTCGTTAAGAAACGAAAAGGGGATGTTGAAAAAAGGAAAACGAGTTTTGAAAATGTAAAAAGAACGAACCAGGTTTCGAAAGAAGAAACGAAAACTATACTTCAAATAAAAAGAAAACTGGATTTTGAAACAGAAAACGAAAACAGAATCTTGGAGCCGAAACGGAACCACGGTATTAAAAAAAAAGAAAACAAAAATCGTGTTTCGAAAAAAAAAGAAAACCATATTTTTTAATGGAAAATTTATAACTGGATATTGGACAAGATCTTGAAAGTACGTGAATAAAAACAAAATCTGGTTTTCGGGGCGTCGGTAATTATACAATATCATGGTGTCTTGAAATTTTGTGACTTGAAATTCCCTGAGTTTTCCATGTTATTTTTTTTTCGAATTCACTGTTGTTTAGTGGAACATGTAAAAACTACGCAATGACATTTTTTTTTAAATTCTACCACCACCCATTCCAGGCATCTTGTACATTATTGGTATTTCACAAGTGGAAAAAAAGGAAATTTCTTTAAAATAGAGGATTTTAAAACAATGAAAAATATCTGATCAGTAGTGGTGATCGAAACTACGACCTCCGGCTTTCCGGGGCAGTGATCTTAGAAACTCCGGACTGGTCCACCTCATAATTTTCCCTGAATTCCCCTCATAAATTATAAATTCCCTGAGTATTTATTTATTCCCTGAATTTTCTAGATTTATAAAATTCACTTAATATTCCAGGTTTTCCAGGGGTAGACACCCTGAATATGCTTCCCAATTGCATCATGAAGCTGGGTGAAGACCGTCCCAGCCCCTCTCGCTTTGAAAAAAATAATCCCCTGGCAGAGCCGGAAATCGAACCCGGGATCCCACGACCAGCAGTCAGCAACTGTAACTACTAGACCAGCGGGGTAGTCGATAAACACAATATCTACATGTATACATACAAAAATGTTTTTCGGCATGGCCTTGGGCGGACTCCGTATAAAATGCAGACAGCTGATCGCAAAATCATGTGTAAGATACTACACATATCTGAATGTGTAAAATGAGTATAAAGTTGTTTGACAGAAAAATGGACAAAATAATAAAGAGGTAATCTTGTAGGTGCTTCTGGCAATATCATGTTAACGTTCATCAAATCTATTTCATTCATATTATAGCTTAATTATGTAGTACATCGATACAATATCCTACTTTCGAGAATGCTACAATAACGCTGTAAATTCTGTGCCATACACAGTATTATATTTATAAGCTTCCGAATGACAAAAGAAGAGAAAAACTGCATCAATCTCGAAGGTTCTAGATGTGTTGCATCTGCAATGCAGTCTTCCAGTGGAAAAGGGAAAATCTGAACTCCACGAGTGGGAGGGTCCACAAAACTAGTCTTCGAGGCGGGGCAAAAATAAGGAACCACGTTCACCTATCGACCAATCCGGGATGTTTATTGCGCAGATTTTCTGACGACCACGCCCCGTCTCCCAAATCTCGATCGTTTGTCTCTAGGCAACACTTGAATTGCAGTTTTGCTCTCCTTTTTTTTTTTTTGGTTAGTCTCCCACCAGCCCCCCTATACATCAGGGAAAGCAACAAAATTTCTCATATTTTATTCTCAGTTATTTATTCACTTTCTCTTCCTGTTGTTCCTTCATTTTCTTTGTATTTCAAGAATTATTCCAAGACAATGCACTTGCACATACATTGTTGATAAATTTATAACATATAACTACAAGATGTAATAATCATGTTATAAAATACATATACTATTGTTACTCTTGTATCAGCTGTGTTTGGTATTGATTTTGACCATGCTTATTCACAAACTGAAGGATGTCACTTTTCCCTACCTTTCTAAATTATCCCCGTTCACCAAATGAACAGTTCCGTTATGATTTTAACTACATACAGATTTTTGAATCAATAAATTAACCTTAATTGGCTAGAATATCGCTCAAGAGGCCGTACCTCAATTGGCTTCGGATCAAGATTGAAAAAGTATGTAGAATATCGGCCAATATCGATTATGGTTGTCCCACTATTGGGCCGATATTATGTTGCTAGGGTAAGCACCAGAGGAGGTGTCGGGTATCATCTGCTCATTTTTGTTTACAAAGGGGATGTCTAAAATGACCCAAAATATGCTTATGTAATACTTGAACGTCCCCTAGCTACCTGGACCGCAAAGGCCTTTTTATTGCTATTAATCCAGACCCTAGGAGAAAATTGAAGAGATTTGCTCTACAAGGTTTCCAAATAATCTCATTTATACGTCCATTGAATTTGAGTGGAAAATTTTAGTTTTGGAGTGCTGGTATGTATGCAACCGGCTTGACGGTGGTGTTTAGCAGGTAATCAACCAACTATTTTCAAGGGAAGCTGAGCCAACGAATTATCTATGTCTCGCGTACAGTCATTGTAGGAACACTTTACCCGTGCAGATTAAATGTATGTAATTTGGAACAGAAATTAGTGAAGGACTTGTTTCAATGAATTTGTCTCTGAAGCTTGCAGGTCCTTTTCAATCGCTTAGAATTCTCCATCTGTTTGTCTGTGTGTATACCCTATAATCTCAGTAAATGCAAATAAGAAAGGAATGAACCATATACCCTTGGATTCCTTATGGACTGAAAAGGTGGGGAAAATCTATGACTTTGACTCTAAATCTGGCAGGTCCTTGGCAATCGCTTAGTAATCTCCATTTGTTCCCCTAGATCTTAGTAACTGTATCTCATACAGAGATGAACCATGCACCGTTGGATTACTTATAGTCTGAAACGGTGGGGAAAACTATAACCTTGGCTCTTTCTTTTGAATAATGTTAAAAGAACATTTGAATTTATACGGGGACTCTTCGGTTTCGTTTATAATAAAACTATTATTTAGTAACTACTAAATAGTTTGTTTATTTCGTTCATTTCATATCTTAATCTGCCTTTTAAGCTGTGTTCCTGCTTGTCCAAATTGTTTAACATGTTCGTCAGAGATTCGAAGGGTCCTTGGTTCAAAACCGTTGTTGGGGCTAGATTGAACAGTGGTTCAGATTCAACGTAAACGACAGCTGTATGTTCGGTCCTGTGGAACTTGTAACATACCGTACTTTTCCAAATCTTTTATTTCGAGGTAAGGTTTGATATTGTATTTCAAATTTTAAACCCACATGTGATTGGTTCTGAAGACAGGATATGTGATGTTCCATATGTCACCCACGAAACGTGAGACTGTGTGTTGTAAGAAGCAAAGTCAGCGAAATCACGTTCGGAGAGGTAAGAGCGGGGTACACCAATGAAAAAGGCTGCTGAATTCAAATGCATGCATCATGACGTAATGAATGGAAATTGGCCGGTTTTACTGTCTGTTGGATCAAGTCAGACTGAATGACGACAGCTCGACAGCTGAGCTGGAGAGAACCAGCCTCTCTCCAATCTAACTCATTCCATTCCAAGCCCCTCGACCTCATTTCAGTGGACTAGTCCAGCTTCGATCTATACCGCCGGGCGGGAAGGCCAACTTCCTTTGCTCCTGAAATTGTAACCAAGACGGTGGGCAATCTCCATCTCCCAGCAGTCCCAGCACCGCTTCACTCACTCAATCACTCACTCGCTCTCCTGTCAGACCAAGATATAAAAGGTTTATTTTCTTTGTATGTTAATTCTCCTCCGTCCCACTCTCATTTGCCTACTGTGCAACGTTTGCTCAAGAGCAGTCAGAAGAAGTATTATTCTAATGGTATATATTTGCATCTTCCTTCTCTCTCTCTCTCTCTCTCTCTCTCTCTCTCACACACACACACAACCAAAGATACAGACCTAGAACGGGCATTTTCATTTCTGTTCCCATCTTGTTTCATGGTTATTTAAAGGAATTTTGCTTCATATTGATTTCGTTGTACAGGAAGCACATTTTAAAAAAAAATGTAACATAGCGTTTGTTGTTCCGGTTCTCAGTCGATTCACCTGTCCCTGGCCGGTGGTCAAGATCTTGGTTCTCTCTTGACTTCAGACCATGCTTTTTGGTACTCAAGCAATCATAAACCATGTTCCTATCAAATATGCCTACCATTGGTAACAAAAAGACAATCATCATAAATATGTCTAAGAATTTACAGCCTCCGTGATCGGGACTCGAACCCGAATCTCCGAGTCGTCGCTTGGGAAATGCTGTCCACTACACCACTACGACCTAACACACAACTCCGCAACTGGGAGATCCAGTTTCAAGTTTTGGTTACGAAGGCTGTACATTCTTATACAATTACCATACAAAGGTTCTCTTCTAAGATAAAGATAAAATGCATTTTATGGGCGGTAACACAAGGTTCTCTTATGAAAAAGGTAATAACATAACGTGTAAGAGTCTAAATATAATTTTACTGTCTCTTTTTAGGAGGAAGGTAACATTCTTAAGGGAAAAAAGATTTGATCATTCTACAAAATTTGAAACTTTTAGTAGTGAGGATTATTTCCTTTTATATTCTAGTATATGAATGCCTCAATAAGTTGAAGATAAAGATAAAATGTTTTTTTTAGGCGGTAACAGCACTATGGCTTACGCTCGTCCCGACAATAAGTTGAAATTGAATATAAAATATATAATTTGATAAGAATTTTTTAGCTCCAGTATCAACTCACTAAGACGCGCTACCGACTGAGCTAAGGTGGCTCCAGAATAGTGGAATTTTCCTGGAACTATTTTAGGTCCGGCTGGCTTAGATAGAAGCCAATAACAAACCACCTTTCGCAAGGGGCTACAAACCACAAACTTTCCTCCAGAAATAATGCTAATGAAGACGCTTACACGGTTACATCCGCTCTTGTTTCATCCTTAGATCCATTTGAATGTGTCATTTGTTGAATGTGGGATGAAAACTCGCTATTATCGATCCAGGGTTTTGTCTATACTGTTGCAGCTTATGGACAACAGCTGCAGTTTTACTTATCGTACTTAACCCCCGACGCATACGAAATTTATTTACTGTTATTTCTCTTAAATTATCCCATGTAAAGGTTTTATATTTAACATTAGTACGAAAATTATTTCCCTAATTCCTTTGTTCATTTACACATATTAAATTATCTAATATAACGATAGCTTCATTTGAAAAACTTGACGATGGAAGAGGGAAGAAAACTAACAGCGACTGGAACGTTGCCGTTTAGTTATGGCAACCCGAAGTAAGAGAACGGTTACAGCGAGTTCAGTTTCGCTTTTTATTTAACGGTCAAAGCGGCATCGATGTTGCCATAAGAGCAACAGTATACTCTTAAGTCTGGACGGATAATAGAACGGGAAATATTATGTACATGCATTAAATAATTTTAGTTTTAGGTCGCAAGCACACTATCGAGCTTACTGATCCGCTTGCTCAACAGTTTGCTCGACGAGTTTGCTGTCAAGGAAGCTCGAGTATACTTTGCGCTATTACACTATGGAGCTTGCTGATCAGCTTCGACGAGTTTGCCCAATCTTGGAGTCTGACCTTGAGCAAGTTTGAGGGATTTGTTGCTATTAGACTGTCGAACTTGCTAATCAGCTTCCTCGACAAGCAAGTTTGGGAGAGCATGTTGATCAGCAAGCTCGACAGTGTAATAGCGCCTTTAAACTCAGCTAATTTTAGAAGTCCTAGATAACGGCTGAAAAATCAGTATTGTTAATTTGTGTTTAGTTGAAGATTGAAATTCACCTTCTGAAAATCATGTTGAATGCTATTCTTGATAGGTATTCAGAACCGAAGTGAGAGCAGAAGGGGCCCATAGGTGTACACATTTACTAGAGCAATGAATAGAGTGGAGAAACGGAGAGTGTTAAATCGCCCTAAATTAGCCCACATTTTACTCCAATGAGACATTAGCAAATGGTGCGTAGTTTACGATCCTATAACTTCTCCATTACATTGGTCCACATGGAGAATACGTGAAGGGTAAATACAGCACACACTGCTCTCGTAACAATTAGTATTGTCTAAAAGATTAATGTTTCTGCCGTATCCAGCGGTACAACACAAATGATAGAAGAAAAACGAGGTATTTGGAAAGGAATTTAATGATTGCAAATACAAATGTATTCACCTTTAAGATTCGGTCTGTTCGGAAACAAATAGAAAGAAAACATATCATGTTCATCATCATTAGAGCTCTGTAAGAAAGTGGTAGGCTATGATTCTGCCAGCCCCCCTGTGGGGGAGTGGTTTCACCCTCTTAATTCTCGACCGCACCCCCGAACTTACGGTCAAAAATCGATAGAAAAAGTGCACAGCTCCACTTACACCCTCCCAATTGTGACTTTACACCCCACAAACTGAAAATCCTGGCAAAATCCCTGGAGATAGGCTCTTCAAGGCTCGTTGAGTCTCTCCTTTCAGCCTGATCTTGCGCTATCCATTTTGTTTTAGCGTATGATTTTTCTTCCTTAATATTGTCAAGGAGTTGGGTTCGTCTTCTTCTTCCTCTTTTTTGCTCAACGATGCCTTCAACCACATCCGTTAGTTTACAAACTGCGCAGTCAATATCCTAACTCGTTTCTTTTTCTCTGTTTTATTGTATGCAGTCTGTGTACAACAGATTATTTTCTCTCCACGTCTATGATTCGGCTGCGCTCTTTATTTATCAACCCACAGAAGATTCTTCTTCTTCATTAATGCCTCTTTCGTCATTACTATTCTCGACCTTATCTATTATTTTTTTTTACACATTTCATATTCTCACTTTTAACACAGGGTGAGTCAAAAGTCTATGGACACCCTTTTATTTTGAAAATTGACAGGAAAATACGAAATCTGCTAATGAGAGATAGAAGTAGGGGGTGCATCTTGTAGGGTACATGGTGACCATTGTCGCCATCTTGGATGCAAGTTAGACAATTCAAATGGGAAGGGGGTTATGTTGCATATCAAATAACACCGGCGTGAGCTTAGGAATTCAAAAATGTAACTGTTTCTTTGATATCTTGTATGGGTTGTAAGTTATGAGCTTGTAAAATACTTGAAGCTGTGTTCTGCTCTTCCTCTTCTAATATTGATGTTTGCCCTGGTGTTTCATTTGTTCCAGTTACTAATCCTTTGATTTTCTTTTACGTTTATTTTTATTCTGTGTTTCTCATAGTTCCTTTGCAGCTGTTTCAACACCTTCTTAAATAAAAAATTGGTAAACTTTGTATTTTAGTGACTATAATGACTTCAGTTCGTCATGATTCTATTATATGTTAAGTTTTTAAAACCAATAAATGTTCATATCTCAGCCAGGATTCGAACCCAAAACCTTGGAGACGCTGGACTGACGCCTCAGACCACATGACTACAGCGGTCGGTTCCTATTAAGTAATGTTTCTTTCTCTGCAACAAAAACAATATCATCTGCACACTTAGTCTATTTGATTTTTCTTCTCCTGACCCTAAGACACTTACAGTATCTCTTTACAGCTTCTTCCACATATATATTAAATAAATGGGCGAGAGACAACATCCTAATATTTCTTGACCTATGTTCAAGAGATGGAGTGGGTCAAGTGCGTCGTGTTTTAAGCGTAGGTCGGTGATTCGTGGGTCAAGTGGGTCGCGTTTCAAGCGTAGTTATGTGGTTCGTGGGTCAAGTAAGACGCGTTTTAAGCGTAGGTATGTAGTTCATGGGTCAAGTGAGTCGCGTTTCAAGCGTAGGTCGGTGGTTCGTGAGTCAAATGCGTCGCGTAGCGTACGTCGGTGGTTCGTGTGTCAAGTGACTCGCGTTTTAAGCGTAGGTCAATGGGTCATTGGTCAACTGGATCATGTGTTAAGTGCGGATCGTTGGGTCGTTGTCACGCACTAAGTGTGGGCCCCCTGGTCGTGGGTCAACTTTATGAAACCTACCGTAAAATCAGGAATTTTTCTCCTAAAATGATACTCTCAGGTCGAACTCCAAACCTAAAGATGATATGATTTTAAGACTGTGTTCCAATACATTTTGTTCCTCATCTGTTTAGGAGGAATATGATCAGTTGACTCCTTTCACTCTATTCTACGAACATCCCATACAATTTCAATTCAAAGTATTATGTATTTTCTATTAATGTAATTGCATAAAATTGCATTTATTATAAATGTATTAGTTGTTGTAGATAAACTGTTATCATTGTTATAATTGTCATAGTAATGGTGTACATAAGTGACGTTTGTGTAATTTCAACATTATAACTTATGACTGAGTATGGTGCGACTATGGTACATTATATGGTGCGAGTACGCTCGGGGATATAGACATCTCCTATTATTGTACAGTCTCCAATAACTATACAAGAATACAAGACTTAGCTTACGAAGATTAAAGTTACAATCCAGTATTGTTGTATGAAAGAGATCAGTCAGAAAGTGCGGGCTGAGTTTCATACATTTATATTTTCCACCATGATGGATCGTGAGTCGAAGTGGGTTATGGTAGGTCGTGGGTCGGGATCACCGTGGATCGTGGATCATGGAATGCGTGAGTCATGTTTCCACTGACCCACGCCATTTCTGTTCTGTTCCAGTAATTGAGAATCTCTACGTTTAAGTAAGAAAGGAAAGTACGTGAAGCCAAATACGAATCTATTAAAAAAAAAAGAATCGTAGGATATCAAAAACTACATAAAATTACTCAGGCTTAAGAAGATCAACATGCAGGCGAAATTGTTGAAGTGAATCAGTATGACATCCGAGCTTGAAAATTGCATGCCTGATTACGTTTGACGCGTAAAGTTTTCTTACAAAATGTTGTTGAGAGACAATCGCAAGCATTTGTAAAGCACATAAAAGAGAAATAATTTCAGTCTTTTAGCACACACTCAAAAAAAAAATATTGATGTTTATTGCCACCCCAAAAGGTGTAATAGAACACCTCTCTACCTCTACACCAATTCCAGTGCTGGGTAACACCAATTCTAGTGTTGATTAACACCATCCGGGGTGTCCAACACCATTTCTGGTGTTGACAAACACCTCTACCGGTGTTCAGAAACACCGTTAGGAGTGTTAAAGTGCACCGCTAGAAGTGTTAGGGAACACCTTCAATGGTGTTTATTAACACTCCTAACGGTGTTTGTCGACACCAGAAACGGTGTTGGACATGCCCGGATGGTGTTAACCAACATTAGAATTGGTGTTACCCATCACTGGAATTGGTGTAGATGTAGAGAGGTGTTCTATTACACCTTTTGGGGTGGCAATAAACACCAATAATTTCTTTGAGTGCAGATATGGGCTTCATAATAATAAAACAAGAACGCTTCTCCTTCAAATCTGACGTAAAATTTGCCATCTGCGCAATGATCATTCGCAGCAACACCACTTGCATTATTTTAATTCTATTGACATAAGTATTGCATAACGAAAGTAATGCTAGTGCAGAATTGATTTATCTTAAATCTAAAGAGCGACAAGACTAATATATTGTGTCAAGGTAGGCAGGCACTTAGCCCTCTGTAAGGTAAACTGTCATGTTAAATTTATGCACTTGTTCTACAATTCGGGTTTCTTTTACACATACACACACACACAACAACAACAACAACAACAAAAGCGTTAAAAGCATTACAACTAGCGATTGTGAACATTTGAAATGAAATGGAAAGAACGAGGGGAGGGGTCTTCTATAAACAGAGAATACAATCAACAGTCATCTTCAGGAAGTAAATGTTCCGGAAAATGCATTTTATTTGTTTTTGTTCTGAGCTATAATGACCTAATTTCCGCAAAATCGTCCTAAAAACGTTCTCTCAGTCATGGTTTGTTTAACAGACCAGTTTTGTAACTCTGCAAGGTCAGTTAGCGGAATAAATCAAGAGGAAATGTGTTCTTTATTCTATCATATATTTTTTTTCCTATCCGAAATAACGGTTATGCCAGAAAAAAAAAACGAGATGGAAAAGAAACAAATGTCAGAGTCTATTTTGAAAAAATGCTGTTCATCTGCACAGTCACCTTTTCTCTGGTATTCTTCTGGTTCCTAGAATGAAATGCTAATTTCTCTCAATTCTATTGTGTTTGGATCTTATACATATTTACGCTGATGTACTACAAAGATACACCTATATGAATCTGTACATGTATCTTGTAAATCCAAAGGTTGTGCAATATGGTTAATGTGGAACTAATATACGAGGCCGGCACAACATATAAAACGTTCGTCTTAGAACTCTTTCCAATATTGGTACGGCTGTGAGTTGTAGAGTCAAGTCTGAAGAAGGAGGTCGTATACTTCCGAAACTGTTATATTTTAGTTTCTTCATATTATTAAAATGTATATCAACCTTGTCACAAAGCTGTGTTTTCCTTTATTCAAGATGGATACAAGGCCGTATTGTAATCCATGTTAACCAGAATTGCATGTGTGATTACAATAAGAAATCGTTCTCTCTTTCTGCGCATGCGCGAATACCGCACGAACTAAATATTTAGATTTATCTGAAACATTATTGAATTTATCAAGGTAGTTTTCTAAAATGTTTAAGAGTTTTGTTAGCTAATAAATGCGTTTGAACAAAACTTATGATGCAAAATAGTTTAGACGGGATGCTTGTCTACTCGCCAATATTAATTCCTTGACAATGAAATTCTAATGTGGGAAGACCTCGGGGTGACTGAGAGGTTAACGCGCTCTCTTTCTGTGCGCCCTGTTCGATTAGAACGGAGTGGTTCTGAGCCGACTTTGCCAAAAACTGTAGGGCCCGTCCTTAGAAGCTCATTAGCTAGTTTAGAACGTTAAAAGCAATTCAATCTAATACCGAGCCGCCGTAGCTCAGTGGTAGAGCGTTGGCGTAGCATTCGCGAGGTCGTGAATTCGACCTCAGCAGCCGACCATCCTGACTGAGGTTTTTCCAGGGTTCTTCCTGAGTCAAACCAGGCAAATGCCAAGATTACACCTTCAACATAGGCTCTGGCCAATACCTTCCCGAATCCTTTCCCCTCCCCTATCCGACCCGTGCCTTAGATGCCTAAAGGCCGTAAATAAAAAAACAAATTCTATCAATCTAATGCGGGAAACCCCCTTTATGCAGAAAATCCTCCCCAGTCATTAACTTTGCTCAGATGCTCTTTCCGTACAACTTCGATTTTGATTTTCTAAGCGATTTACAGAGATACCATTTTTTTTTAAAAAAAACTTCACTGAAAGAACCCGTTTTAAGAGACACTGTTCTAATCAACTATCCAATTCCAGATCACAGCTTAGGCTTTCTCTCGGCGACTTCAGTACTATTTCCAATGTGACGTCTGTTCTGTGGAGACTAGTTAGGAAAAATAAAGCAGATTGTGACATCATGAGATGAGAACATAATGACTGTCTATTTACAGTCTGTGGGAAAGCTGGCTCCTGCTAATAGCTGCTTTGTCCACTTATTACCACTTCCGTTGTAAACCCATTCTGTATATTCAGCTGGGTCTCTCCGTGGACGTGATAGTAAAAGAGGGTAGATAAAAGAAATGTACTCGGGCACACGTTTAATATTGGAGATCTCAAACGTATACAAATTTGTCGGAAACCTTCTTCTTAACATTTTCCTCCACCAATAATTATTGAAAAGTAAGTTGAACAAGAACTTTTAGACAATAAAGTCAACAATAACATTCTTATTTGTTTTTCCAGTTAAATTTACCGCATGTTCTTAGCTGAAAATTAATTGAAAGTTTGATTCTTAGAATTTGTAGAAAAAAAAATCAAAGCTCGATTTTGTGTCCAGAACCCGTGCAAGATTTCTTTAATTTGCTCTTTTTGACATCCCTGCAGTCGCCGCGGACTATACAGAAAGCAGATTATCTAATAAATCGTAAGTCAGAAAACCGATTAGAACTATCACATCTGGTTTCTCAGCAATTATTATTATTATTATTATTGAAGTTTCTGCGTAGTATTTGAAAATAAGGTCTTAAGAAAGATATACGGGCCGAAACGGGACGAGATGACCGGAGAATGGAGGACACTGCGTACTTCACGGACTTTACGACTCACCCGATGTTGTAAGAATAATGAAATCGCGACGACTAAGATGGGCAGGCCATGTAGCTCGGATGGGAGAAAAACGAAGAGTATATTCCATCTTGGTTGGAAAGTCAAGAGGGAAAGAGCCCGTTGGGAACACCGAGACGACGTTGGGTGCACAATATTAGAAGGGATCTTCGAGAAGTAGGTGTTTGTGATGAAAACTGGCTTGATCTTGCCCAGGATAGAACCCGATGGCGATCGTTTGTTACTACGGCGATGAACTTGCGAGTTACGTAAGTCATAGAGTAAGTGAGTGAATTGAATCTTCTGCGTGGCTTAGTCTCTAGCGCGCTCACCTTCAGTGCGAGTGGTCTCAGATTCGATTCCCGATGAGGGCTTAAAGTTTCGATGTTCACCCAACATTGTGAGGACAATTGGGGAGCTACTTGAATTTTTTTTAAAAGTAACGCATTAGGGTCATGAAAGTCAGACACACGGCTTCACCCTTTCCTTGATTAAAATGTAAGTCTGTTCAATATAATCCAGAAAAAGCTTGATAAATATTTTGAACAGGACTAAGTCCGTAACTCTCGATGAATTCCTTATAACTTTTCTTCAGTAACACAAGTTAGTCCTGCGATTCTACTACCAACCGAAAAGCACACTTGATAGCTTCTCAAGTACACAAACATTCATTTTTATTAAAAATAGGTTGGCAACACTAACAACTAGGATGCTTAGGACGGCAATACCAACAGTACTTTTCTATTGTGTTGGATAATGTTTACCCCAAGTTTGTTGCTGCCACGTCTAATGTAATGGAAGCAATCTAAAAAAATATATTACAGAACAAAGGTTGGCAACACTGTGTGCTTCGGCCGGGGACACCCACAGTATTTTTTGATTGTGTCGACTGACGTTGCTGCCAATTTCGATCCGGATAGGTCTAACTATGGATCAATTTGAAAATTGAGTGAAACCAATGAGTTGGCAACCCTGAGCTGCTACAAGACCGTTCCAGGCTCTGAGCTAGTCTAAAGAAGACCTTCCCAACGACACCTCAACCATCTTTCTACACCTTGCGGTTCCTGAGATTTATATTTTGGACATGGTCGGACGGACAGAGAGAATTATAAGGTTCCTTTTTGTTAGCTACGCTATCAAGGAACCTAAAACTTTAGTAACCTTTATATTGTATGTGCCATTTTAGTAATTTAATTTTTAAATTTTTATTTATGGCCTTCAGGCATCTAAGGCTAAGGCCGGGATAGGGGAGGAGAAAGGATTCGGGAATACGTCGACCAGGGCTTATGTTGAAGGTGTTATACCGGCATTTGCCTGGTGTGACTGAGGAAAAACCCTGGAAAACCCTCACTCAGGATGATCGGCCGCTGGGGTCGAACCCACCAACGCCCGCATGCTACGCCAACGCTCTACCACTCGACGGCTCGGTGTCATTCTAGTAATTTTGTACTTCTAAAATCCACAAGCACCCATTACCCAGGAGAAATTCGAACCCGGGACTTTAGAGACGCTGGCCTAACGCCTCAGACCGCACGACTATCTTCGTCGGCAAAAAATAAACTATAGTGAACTTTATACTTAGGGCAGTTTTAATAACTAATGTTTTCTGTCCACTTATGATGTACTGTATATCCATCCTCCAAACGGAACTGGAACCAAGATCTTTGTAGACGCTGGGATGACGCCGCAGACAACATGGCTACCACACTTTTTGTGTCACTCTGTTTGTGTTACAGAATTTTATCTATATAAACCAAGACCAGTTATTGCAATCGGGAGCAAACCAGAGCTTTCTCAATGAAAATTCCTAATTCTGTTCGTGATGGGCGTCGAGCCAACAGGCTCAATGTTCCCATATACAACAAATTCAAACTCGTAATTCCACGAAATGCTTCGAGTCTTCTGGCGGGAATGACGTCTTTTGCTATGGAATGTACTGTGTAGTAAATCCAGCTCATATTTGTTCTGGTTTTCTTTCCTTTTTCTCAACATTTCATCTGTCTTTCTATAGTTTGGATCGGCCTGGCGGAAAACTTTCTTTCATTTTTTTTTTCAAGAGAACAGTCTCTATCAGGAATAGTCGTAGGTCATTATTAAAGCGAAAGTAGGCGATGACTCATATGCAACAAGGTCAGACATATATTTGGAAATCCAGGTGTAACGTACTGTACGTACAATGGGCAAACCTTTCTAATAATAGAGTCAGGTGATATCTGTAGCTAATATTATTCTTCGCTAGATGATTTACCCGCCCATTGGTGCGGGGTGAATAAATTAATCGAAACGCTAAGAGACAGGGAGAAGGGGCTGTCTAATCGAAAAGCTAAGAGTACCTTTGCTAATGATTTGAAAGAAGAATTTTCATGCCAAATGTCAAGTTCCTAGCTCAAACAATTTCCAAATTACACCCCTATTCTACCCCACCCCCTTCCACCTCCTGTGAGGGTGGCAGCCTTTTAATGCCGTGGTTAATCCTTCCAGATTTTGTTCGAATTGTCAAGGTGTGTGGAATTGTGTAGCGTTTAAATAAATTAATTAATTAATTAACAAACAAACAAATATACTTCAATTTTATATATGTATATTCATTGCTAGATTCATTTTAAAATCAAAGATTAGTGGAAAGTGGAGGAAATAGACCACACATCTATGAAATGTATGCGATACATAGGCCTATCTTAATATAGTGATTACCTGGGAGGAGGGAGGGAACACAGACTACCAAAAGAATAAACAAAACTGTTATTAAAACAAAGTTTGAAATTTCTGTAATTAAGTACTGTGGAGCAAAGATTTTTTTTAATGTTCTGAGTTTATTGTGGTTATTAATTGTATCGTGTAGTGTGACTGTACAAAGTGATGTAATTAGTTAATTGATAATATTATATTCATTTGAAGCCGGACGTGTTTCAAATTGCGAACTTCTAAAGAAAAATAATAATAACTTTGCATTAAACTGATATGTGAAACCTTTTTTCGTTTGATGATGAGTGAGGAACGCGTGGAGTTCCTATGAAAACACTCCACGTAAAACGGGTACTGTACCAGCAAAGTAAAGAACCTATTTCTTATAACATCATTTGGGATTATACCGTGTTAAAAGAAACTATTTTCGAAATAGTGTTTGGAAATCTCGTATATATATGATTCTGAAAAATTTTGTCGGAAATGTATTCAGAGCCTTTTCCTTATGAATATACGATTGGTCTTTAAATATTACTTTAAAGTAATGTTAAAATGTTTTGAAAGAATTTCATGCTGTGTGAATTACGTAGAAATAAAATAAGGATAATCTAAAGCAAAGATCTCCAACAAAAGATGGCAGCACCACCTCCGTATATGTCTAATGTATATTCACTTTCACACGAAATTTCATTGCTCCTCCTACAAATTCAAGCCTAGAGAGTTCTAACTTTCAGGGAAGAAAGTTCATAACCAATTCAAGAGCATGATCGATGCCGATTTTTAATTTTCTTTTTTGTTCATTGTTGAAAGAGCTTCACTGTTATAGGTTTCGATATTCACAGCAACAATGAAGCGAT
>JAGDQP010030429.1:0-21579 GCA_022664845.1 Lepisma saccharinum | reverse complement strand
TGAATACTGGAGAGACCCGTGTTGTCTTCCATATATCAGGAAAAGTTTTCGTTCTTATTATTAAATTATAAATAGTACACAATGGTTCTATGAGAACTTCAGAACAAGCCTTCAATATATATGGAGGTATCTCGTCAGGTCCACTAGATTTTTTCGGTTTCAATTTTTTAATCGCATCTCTATATTCTTTAAACGATACTTCATTTAAAGGCAACGTATTCACAATTTCAATGTCAGGATCTCCAGATAACGCGACTATTTGACGAGAGTTTTCATAGACAGATTTAAAAAATGTTGCAAATCCGTTGGCAATATCTGAGCCCGTATCTAATACTTTGTTATTGTGTTTCATAATGCTGTTACTATTTTTTATTTTATCTCTCTTATTTTGTACTAAATTCCATAAAGATCTGGTATCATATTTAATATTTTCCTCAATTTCTTTGATATAATTATTATAAGCTTTCCTTATCATACTCTTTAATTTCTTTCGAAGCTCACAAAACATTAACTTATTGTACTCTGAATTCTTCATCCTTTTCCTATAAGAATATTTAAGTTTTATTGTCCTTATTATTTCATTAGTAAACCAACATGGGTATTTTTTTCTTATATGCGATTTCACTTGAGGAACATTTTCTTTGAATAAGAAATCTACAATCTGATAAAAATAGCCAGTTGCACATTCCACATGATTAAAAGCACCCAATGCACTGTAATCTGCGTCACGAAACATCGTATATAACTTTGAAAAATCAGCTCTTTTAAAGTTATATTTCAAAACATGGTCGTTTTTAACATAGGTGAGCTGGTTCTTTACTTTCAGATTTAGATTTAACACAGGGTGATGAATGTCTGGCTTAACAAGAGGATAATCGTCTTTAAGAATTTCAATGTTATTCTTTACGTTTGTCAAAATCAAGTCGAGAGTTTTATTATTTTCATTCCTGATATCGTTTACTGATTGTAAATTATAATGGTGTAAGAAATTACACAAAGTTCTATAACATGGCCCACCAATATTAAGATTGTAGGAAGAATCACTAATTAAAGGTAAATTAAAATCTCCAACAATTATTATGTTTCTGGTGTTGAAATCCTCTATAGTTTCAAATAAATTATAAAATGATAAATATTTGTCCAATTTAGACGAAGGAGTAAAATAGACAGAAACCAGATAGTACACTGTATTTCGAACAAGTATTTTAATGCATAGAGCCTCATTATTACCAGGTAGATTAACTACCCCTGAAACATAATTTTGTTTAATAGCAACCAATACACCTCCTCCTGTGCTACCCAACCTATCTCTACGATACACATTATAACTACTATCAAACAACTCATGGCTATATATTCCATCATGTAACCAAGTTTCTGTTAATACTACAATATCATGTCCACATAACAAACTACTCATGTAGAAATCTTTGATTTTTGTATTAAGCCCTCTTACATTTTGATAATAAATTGATATGCAATCATTGAAATTCATAATTTCAAAACATCTTCAGGTGTTTTAAGCACAAACACTTGTCTATCACCTTCCCTCTTTCTCAATTTTATCATGGCACCAAGTTTGGCGCAGCTAAATCTAACTGAATGGAAGCAATTTGAACAATGTAATTTTAGAAAATGTGCTGGCAACAGTAAACTACTGCACCAATCAAGACGGTTCCACGGGCTCTGAGCTAGTCTAACTAAGACATTTCCAACGACATCTCAAGCCTCTCTCTACACCATGTAGTTCCTGAGATTTAATTTATGGACACGGATGGACGGACTGACACCATGAGCAGGAATAGAAGGTTCCTTTTGCTGTAGATTTGCTAATAAGAGACCTAAGAGCAGAGGTAGCCGTAGTAAGTGAAGCCTAGATGGCAAAAAATAAAGCCTATATAGGCCTTTACTGTTCAACTGTTTAACAATAGTCAACAATGGACTATAATCGTATTTTAATTTCAGCGAGGGCCCCTAAACGGATTCTACTGAAGCCAATTTGACAATACAATGCAATCTCAAATTCACTGTTATTTCCACAAGGAAGTAATAAAGTAATTGAAATTTTAATGTTTATATGGATTACTCTATATTACCGCTACCAGCAGTATTTAAAACAAGCGATGATAAACCACGAGACGACTGGAGAATGGAAGATGTTGCATGATGAAGAACTCCACGGACTGTACGATTCACCAGATGTTGTAAATCGCGACGACTAAGGTGTAGCTCGGATAGGGGAAAACCGAAGATTATATTCTATCCTGGTTGGAAGGCTGATGGGACGAGACCATTGGGAAGACCGAGACGTCGTTGGCAGGACAATATTAGAAGAGATCTTCGAGAAGTAGGTGTTCGTGATGAAAACTGGCTTGGTGTTGCCCAGGATAGAATCCAATGACGAACGTTTTTTACTGCGGCGATGAACTTCCGAGTTCCATAAGCCATTGGGTTAGTTAGTTAGATGGTAAACCAAGTGGGAACCCCCAACAGCAACTGCTAGGTAAACCAGCCTAATATGACCTAGACTCAAGAAGTAACTTAAAGCTTCGGATCTCATTAATTTTTGTTTTGTTGGGAGAGTAGGGGCAATTACAGCTAGTGTTCAGATGAAATCAGTAACCACTAAATTATTTTATTCATAAACATTTTGGACACACATTATCTTTACATTCTTAGATTCTTTTGAAAAGATATCCGTCAGTTTTGAGATCACATCTCCTTACTAAGAATAGTAGAAATGTTCTTAAAATAGTTTAAATTAACAGCAAAATATAAAAGTATCATATTTGAATTAGATATCAAACGAAAAAAATATATAAAAGTGAAGATTATGCATATTAATCTACTTTTTTAAAAAAAAAATGTTATCGACGACCAGGGTTTGAACCCGTGACAAAATGAAAACTCATTATGAATCTACCACGATAACCCGGCATCTTAAATACTAAACAATATTTATTTTTCTAGATTTCAATGTAAGACTATGGATTGATACCACATTCAGTGTTTAATTTATTGTTATTATTTTAAAATCTTCTCTTTGATTTGTAATCTCTTATTTATTTGTGAAAATAATTACAATATATATCACAGTTGTTCTGTAATGGGCTTTAATGTCGGATTATGTTCATATTTTTCAACGTCAGGGAACTCCTCTCTACTGCGGGAAATTTCCCTCTAAAGACATGCGACAATCTTTTATGTATAGCTGTACATACTTGCATGTCAAAGATAAGATAAAAATACGTCATCAGCCTCTGTAATATGTCTAAACTTGATTGTATTACCAAATTGTCTCAGGTGCATATCTTCTTTTGCAGCTCCTGGCTCTCCAGAGACTGAGGATGACCCAGCTTCCAGTACTGACGGCTCTGCAAGCCAGTCTGAATCTTCCAAAGTATCTCATAAGTCATTCCAAAGAACTCATTTCCCTAGAGACTCAGGATGTTATGCATCAAATGATCGTCTTCAAAAAGGAGACACTCAATCGAGCCACACAGCCCCCTCTACTTCTTGTGAAAACGATCGTAGTCAATCAGAAACTGGAACTCAGTACATTCTGAGTCAAGCAGATGGTGGTGTTCCGTGTGGTGAAAATATTGAACTTCCAAATAACTTGGACAGCACTTCGTCCCAACAAAAAGACTACACTAATGATACAAATGAAATTGGTGCTACGAACAAACCTTCCATTTGTGTCAACAATTTAACGTCTGAAGAGCTGCAGAATTTTCTTCCGAATATTCCAGTTACGTCAGCAATAGACCATAGTGCAAATGTGAATCCCGGTCACAGAACTTTGTATAATTATGAGTCCTATGATCAGTTCAAGGGAAAGTTGGACTCTTCAGTTAATAACCAAAATGGAGGTGTGAGCCTAAAATATCGAAAGACTTTAGAATCAGCGAAATGCGCAGCATTTTCTTCAGATACAGGTACACCTTCAGGTAATAATACATCTTCATCATCATCTAGTACGTGTCAGAATGGATCTGGTTGTGGTGATGCTTGTGAGAATCAAAAACTGAAATGCAGTGAACACCAAACGACTAGTGTAGTTTGTGAGAGTGGTAGGTGTTTCAGTGAAAAATCTAGTGACTCTGGTATTAGCTCCAGCTCGCGCTCACCCCCTTCCAGCCATCCGCATCTTCAAGATCAGAATAGTGGGAGCTCCACTCCAGTATTTATGAACTTCAACACTTCTGTTAATAAAACGGGTATTGTAGTCCGGGGAACAGATAAAAATGTGTTCCAGTAAATTGAAACCATGGATTACGATACGTTAATATTTTTATTCAAAACACCAAAGCTACTTCAGACCTGATGCTTTTACCTGCATGAAAATTTTCCAAAGTGCTCACTTTTAACGCTTGGCATCCTTGTATTGTTTGCGCTGTTTCTTTTAGAAATAGAACTAACTTATTTACTTCTCTGATAGGAGTTTATCCTGGATAGAATTACGAACCAATTTAGAATTGAAACATGCTTGTGTAGAATTGTAAGATTATTTTCAGAGGAAGAAACAATTCGTAGTCGGATTTAAATTACAAAGGTTGTTATATGAATGTAATCTGGAACGAGATATAATATTGTTCTTCACAATTTTCATTTTATCTGTTTCCCTTAAACCAAAGAATGTTTTAACTCACTTCCTGGAGGGAAGGAGCGCATTGAAGCAATACAGGTATTTGCAGGTAAAGCAATATCGTTAACAAAAAGTCAATATTTGATTAAAAACCTTGAACATTGTTTATGTTGACCAACATTTTCTCTTCCATTCTCTTGAATCTTTGTAAAAGAAAAAAAAAATCGTGTAAGTTTCCGTGGTGTACCTATATTTAAAATATTGAATAAATAATATTTAAAAAATTCTTGTCATTTAAATATTGTGTTTTATTATACAGCAAATAGCGTAACGTAAGTAGGGCGAACTGTTTGTTACGAAAGATGCGTAAAGGTAGAGCAAATAAGCGTTTATTGTGTAACTCTTATAGTTAGTGAATCACAGATTGTAGTGTAATATGGTGTAAACATACACAAATATGCCGATAAATCACTAAAATATGTGGCTAAATGTGTAATGCGGTGTGAATATCTGCTATCAAGTAGCTTGGCCTCTCTGAAGTTGGTACCTCAGAGTCTACAGAATCCAGGATAGTAGATCAAAATTTCCAAGTTCCGAGAACATATTTTGAAATAGTAGTAAAACTACTTTCCAAATAGCTTCATTTTTCTACAAGAAAATTAAAGGCCACTGCTGAGCTAATTTTGTTTCGACCCTTAAAAACAATATGATCACATAAAACATTATGCATTAAATCGTATTTTATGGTTAGGCAAGCGTTAATAAATGAGCAATGAGAACACTACATGTTTACTTTATTACATAATGAAGTGAACTTTCAGCGGTTATCCATGGCAGGCAGATCAGACCAAATTCCTTTATAAGTGGGAAAAAAAAGGAACGTGGCAATTTAAGGTCAAAATGAAAATAATAAGGGTGGACTACTATTATTTAACCTTCGCTGTATGGTTGTTTATTTTACATCTATTTGTTTGTTTCTTACCGTTTTTAGAGCATGGGGAGGCGTAGCGGACCGAAATGCATTAGTTATAAAACAGACAACATCAATAAAAGCACTATTTGTACATATATGGCACACTTGGATATACTTACTTTTCCCTGAAGAAACAACATTGAATATTCCTAAAAGACCTAACTACTTAATGTCTATGGGAGGATATGCTGATATAAGACATTGAAATATGAACTGAAACTTTACTATTTTATTTGAACAACATCAACTACTTTCATAGCTGGTAATCCTATCCATTTGTCGACCGAAATTTAGAGTGATTTTGTGCGATATGTTTACTTGTATATTTGATATTCATGTCCTGATACACACGTACCTTTTCTTATATTCACTGTAGGATGTCTCTGTCTTCACACAATTGCGTAAGAAAATAACTGTTTCTTAATACTGTCAATAACACTAGCACATTCTTTGTTTTCTTCTTTTTCTATTACACGCAAATATGCTAAAGTTCGTGATTATAGTAAAATTCATTGGAGAAACGCGAATGTTCTGGTTTTATGAAGTTCAACAATCACTTAGATAAATGTAGACTGTGATCATAATTAACACACAAGCGTAAATTAACTGTTCGGATTTGATATTGATTGGTTGACGAAGGAGTCAAGACTGACTGCTTGATTTAATGTTCAAGTTGGTTTTATTACTTTCGGTTCAGGATTGTCGCCTGCTTTCTCATGGGAGTCCACTTGTTATTGTCGTGGATTTTGGGAACCAGACTTGAAGAAGGTCTTAGGGTCAAAAGGGTAAGTTTTTTTATATCATTCTTGTCTCTAATCGAAGAGACTGTAATGTTTCCGATAGGAGATAACGTGATTTTCCAAGGTAAAGCTGTTTACACAATTTCAAAGTACATGTTGTATAATTTCGCGTGTTAACATTCACATTGCGAATAGTTTCAGTTGGGCACATGTCACTTGTACAGGACGTAACAATTCTTAGTTCTGTGAGAAGCAAGGTCAGATTGAGGATTTATGAAAGTGTTCTTACGTAAATTAAAAACACTATTGGGAATAATAAATCTATCCCATTACCTTGAGTTTTTCTCATGTTCTCGTGTCTGGTCTTTCGAGCTTATAATATTTAAGAGTTATTCTTTATGTAATTGTTCTCGTTTGCAAATGGAGTCACTTGTTTTTAAATAAAATTGTTCATAATTTGTGTATCTACTGAAGGGCAGTTTTTACCTTTAATTTCGTTTCAATACTTTTATAAATTGTACCTGGTATCCCTTTTACTCTCCTCACTTCAAATTCCTTCGACCAACTACTGACCGAAGAATTAGATCATAAGTCCGATAGATTAAAAGCTAGAAAAAAAATATAAATTATCATTAAAATATTGACAAAATATTTGAATATATGGTATGAAACAGTGTATTTACATGCACGTAATGTGTCAGTTTGGTAATGTATTTTACAAGTTCCTTCTGGTCTAGACCTGGGTTCCATGCCGGAAAATTCCATGGGAGCACGTATGTAGTACAGAGGGGGGGAAATCACTGACACAAGACAAATCGTGTATGGGATGTAGAGGTTAAACATTGTCACTAAAATAATTGAAATAAACGAAAAACACTAATATGTGATATATAATATTGGAAATAAAATACTGCTATATTGGGTAAATATGAAATATGGATATATGCGATTATAATAATGAAGTCGCTGGTGGGCGTCCTTGCTGAAGGTTCTTGAGAGGGAAGAGTAACACAAACACTGGGGTGTTGTCACTGAAGAGAGGGATTTGCACTGGGGATGTACACTGTTGTGGAGAGAACTGCTGCGGGGGATAGGGAGGCGCAAAAATGGCGTCCATGTGGAAGTTCACTGGAAGATTAAGGCACTATAGTGTGTGTCCTTGTTGATGTAAGCACTGGAGCTGGAGAATAGGGCAAGTCCTATATTGCACTTTGGTGGGTGTCCTTATAGGGTACTAGACACAAACTGGTATAATGTCCATGTTGCGAAGATGGCACCCATGGTAACTCGTGAAACATTACATACTTGTACAAGTTCATTTCTTGATAACACTATGAACTAAGGTATTTCGCACTGGCAGGGGATTTGTAAACTTGCTCACACTCTAGATCGACTTTTTATACTTTAATATACATGTCATAAAATTCTAGGGATTTTAATTGAGAAAAGGAATGCATATTCATGGGAGTATCTGAAGGCATATTTTCTAAAGAATGTTTTATATCTGGAGGAGCTGCTTCGATACTAGTGGACTTATTAAGCGTTGTTAGCAGTAAGTTGGGTTGCCTAACTTACCTAGTGGGTGCCTGCCTGCGTGGAACTTACCCTACTGGAGGTTGGCTTGTTACGCTGTAGCCTTTTGTAGAAGTAATATGCGATACAAAGTAAAGGAAGTACTATGTACATAAGAGTTGCGGCAATGACTGCAATCGTAAGGGGTTCCATCCTGCTGGTTAGAAAGAAAGGGATGGAAAACGAAATAACAAAGTGAATCTCAAAACTAGCTATTTATACCTATTAATTCTTGACTTGTTTGGAAACTGACTATGTCTTAAATTGCGAAATACTAAAGGTTAACTCACTTCAACAAAATTTCTGTCGCTTAAACGAGCTGTCCTAGAAACGATCTAGTTGACTGACTGATAGGGATCAAAAGGCGAGGAGAGCATCTGAAGAATCGCAAAATATAAATAAACAAGCGGTGACATGGAGAAAGAAAAAAAGTGAAACTGACTATATAAAATGGTTTTTTCTCGTTTTTTTTTTTTTTTTATTAAATTCTCATTCAACTCGGGGGTAGTAACACTGTTCGATCAGGGGGGAACCTCCCTGGAACAGAAATACACCACCCGCGGGTAGAGGGGGATTCTGTGTTGTCATAATAGGTCGGCCGTTGCCCATTGAGACCACAACGTGGTTTGTATACGAAGACGCGTGACAATCGTAAGTTTTCTTCTGATGCTCTGCTCGCATGGAAGATGCTGATACTAAAGTTTAGAAAGGTTGCTGAGTACTAGGAGAAGAAGGAGAGATGATGCTTGCAAGTAAATGACTCTACAAGATCGTTTGTTCAGTACTGAATTAAAACTCGAAGTACATCCAAGTTCAGTGCGTGCTGTTTATAATATAACGAATACATTTATTTATATTCTTTTTTCTGATTATTATTATACACAAAGGCGAGCCGGTAAAATACTCGGAACGCCAATACATTTCATATCAACGAACAATGATTAAATTACAGTGTCGAAAAGTTGCTCGTTCGTTTTCATAGCGTGAGTGTGACTTCCAAATATAGTGTACCAGTGTGTTAAGTTAACGATGTCTATCATAGACGTTTCTCATCCAGGTCTGCCATGAAGCCTGAGTGTGTTTTACGTGATCAATATCCGGTGTGTGTTGTGTTGGTACAGTGTAGGGTGTGTGGGGGTCCGGAGTCAAGCTGGGGTCATCCGTGGGGGTGAAGAGTGGTTTGGGGATATATTAACAGGGTCTTCTTTTCTGTGTTTCTTTACGCTGTCATCATAACGGATTAAATATCGATTCGGATTAATCTGTTTGATGATTGTGGTTGGAATCGAATATATCATAGAGAAGAACTTGGAAACTCCTGGGTGATGAGTGCAATCCATCAAAAGTACCCTCTGGCCAGGGTAGTATTCTCTTTGGCGTGAATGTTTCTGTATTTCAAATTCATGATATAAATTGTCATATGCCTGGGCGCGGGCTTTGTACATAGTTTCTAAGCGTTGTTGATTGGGCATTTTGTCAGTGTGTGTGCCTAATTCTAAATCAAGGGGTAACCGGGGAACATACCGATACAAGAGATAAAAGGGTGGAAAACCATGCGAGTGGGAAAGGAGGTTGTACGAAAACGTGACCGTTGGTAAATATTAACTCCATTCCTGTTTCTTGTCCATTATACAGGGTGTCAAAAGACGGATCAATGTCTGATGGTATTTTTCGACCTGTCCAAGAATCTGGTGACTCAGGACATCAGAATATTTAACCTTATCTTCAATTTTGCACAACGATCTTCCATTATACTCGAAGTATTGGTGGATCCGCTGTCAAAATAAATCATGAGTGTTAGTCCAAATCTAACAAATATGTATTGGCCTAGTGCGTCAGCAATGGAGTGAGCATCGTTAGTCTTTAAAGGGACGCTAACGGCGAATCTAGTGGTCAAATCTATAATGTTTAGGATGAATTTTTGTGAGCGGCTAGGGGGTTGAATCGGGTGAAGCACGTCTGCGAAGATGCAACTAAAGGGTGGACCTTGAATTGGATGCATTTGAAGGTTCCAAATTTTCTTTCCTGCCTGGAGCTTTATTACCTGACAGGGATAGCACTCTTTGCAGATTTAAGATTTTAAAAACTATTGCTTTCGTGTTCAAGAAAAATACACGTTGTAATAAATTAAGCGTTTTGGTGGCGGATGCATGAGCGGCACCGAAGGCTGATCGGTGGGCTTCAGTAACTACTTACTTCGTGTTCTAGGCAGAACGGAATACAAAGCAGGTATTTGGTCATGCTTTGTAGTCTGTAAATGCAATACAATTTACCATTTCGAATTACATACTGAGATGGAACGCGCCTGAAATTGATATCATTAGCTAAGAATGATGATGGGTGTTTTAGTACATGGATAATTTTGGAAAAATAGGGATCTTTAAGTTGTAATTTTGCAATATCTTTTTGTTCCACATTTTGAAGAAGACAGCCAATAAATGGAAACTCCAAAGAATCTGCCATTGGAGCGTGAGCTTGAGCTGGGGGGAGTTTTTTTTTCTGAGAGCGTCGGCTAATGAATTTTGGACGGATGGTACATGGGTAATATCGAAATTTTAATTTTCGAAAATATGGACAAACGTGCGAGCTTACCATTAAGATTCTTGGTAGTCTTAATGTGACAGGTAGCTTTATTATCTGAATAAAGATGGAAGAATTTGCCATACAAAAACGAATGGAAGGATTTAATCATGTAATAGACCGCTGACATTTCCAGAGAAAATATGCCATATCGTGTTTCCGCATCTGTAAGGGATAGCGAGCAATACGCTGCTGGGTGCAACATATTATCGGGGCCTGGTTGTAGCAAGCAGCCACCATAGTCGTATTGACTTGCAACCACCCAGACACGAGATGTTTTGTGAACCCTAAAATGGTTGCAAAATGGGTGCAGTGGTGACCAGAGTCTTAGTGGACTGATATGTTGTTTCGGCTTCCCTGTCCAACGAAAGGTTTCTGATTTTCGCAATGATCGATTGAGTGGCTTGGCCAGTATTCTAAAATTAGGCAAATTTCCGCGCAAAAAGTTTGCGATGCCGAGAAATTGCTTAATTTGCCGTTTGGTTTTCGGACGAGGAAACTAGACAACTGAGGAAACTAATTTAGGTGACATTTCTTCTGTCTCCTGATCAATTGACAAATTCTGATGGTCAATGGCCTGGAACGTAGAAATAAGTTGTTGGATGGTGGTAATGGTTTTATCACTGACTTGTTGTAAAAAATGTGATCTTAAGCCCTTGATGATATGTAATACAACTTGTGCTTCAGTAAGTCAAGAAGCAAAGATCTAATCAATTGTCCCTTGGCTGTTACGTATGTGTAGGGAGATTCGAGTAAAGTCTGCCGTCTATTACGTATTATGTCCTCCACTTTGAATGGGGACGTCATGCCACGAAATGTATTGATAATCTCAGTTTTGAACTGGGCATAGGTTTTGTTTGTGTATTCCGGGTCAAATTGAAGCAATCGAAGGAAATCATGGGCCACCATTATGGTGGCAACGATGCCTGAGAAGTAAAGTGTTTGGTTTGTGCTCCCGTGTGTAAATGTTGTTAACAGGGTTGTTGAGCTTGTTTCAAGAGAATAAGTACATTTGAAATAATGTGAGTATATTGTCAAGCCATTTAGTTATATATTTTCATTTTACACTATATAATAAACGGTAAATGTTAAAAAATGTCGCACGTTAGAGTGTAGTCACGTAGGCTGGAGAACTAGTCAGGATTGCAAACCTACATGTAGTAAACTATATGATAGCTGCACTGTTGCCAGACATTTTTTTTTATCAAAGTATGGTACGAGCGAACATTGACCAATAGTGTGTGATTGTTACTTGTTGAAGACCCTTGTACTGCGTAACGGGCTTGTGACCAGATATACGTGATAGGCAAAGTGAATATTGATTTAAGTGAATAAATAATAGAACTTAACTGTGTGAGACAACCCGAACGTTGTTAAATTATACGTAGATTGGGGAGCACGTATACCAGATTCAATATGGGAGCATGTCATAAATGTCAAAAGCAAATATCAAAACAAGATAGTAAGAAAATTCAATGTATTGATTGTGGGAATGTATTTCATTTCGTGTGAAGCTGAAGGATGAAGAAGTAAAGTATATGCGATCAATCGATAAAGCTTGGCAGTGTAGTGAATGTGAAAGGATGAAAAGTAGTAGAAATCAGAATAGTTCGGAAAAAGAAGAAGAAGAAAAGGGTCCAACGGTGAGGGAATTATACAAACTACTATTGGATGTGAAAGATGAGATTAAAGACCTGAAGAGAGCGAATAAACAATTGGAACTGGATATGGGGAAATCGTTGAGTTCGGCACATGAAAAGTTGGATGAAAACACAGGATTGATAAAGTTGCAAGGGGAGGACATAAAATCGTGTCTAGACGTCATAGAGAGCTTAAAGGAAGAAAACGGTAAACTGAAGAAAGAAGTTGAAAAACTAACTTTACAGATTGATGATTTGGAACAGTATGGTAGGAGAAATTCAGTAGAAATTCATGGAATCCCGGAGACTGCGAATGAAGATGTAATTGGTATTGTTAAGAAAGTTGGTTTGGCACTAGACTTAAACATTGATGGGAAAATGTTGGATGTCTGTCATAGGTTAAAGAAAGCGGTTAATCAACCTCATGCCGGAATTTTGGTAAAATTTGTTAGACGTGTCGATATTGAATTGTTTATGAAGAAAAGGAAGATAAAACGCAATCTAAACTGTAGAGATATAGGTGTACCTAACGGTGGATCTATATATGTAAATCATAACCTAACAATCCATAGAAGATCAATTTATAGTGAAGCTAGAAAGGTTAAGAATGAAAAGAATTATGATTTTGTATGGGTATACTGGGCAGGGAATGTAAAGTTGAAAAAGAGAGCTAGTGATTCTAATGTATACACCTTGAAAACTTTGCAAGATGTAAGAAATCTGTAAGGGAAATGATCAATGCAAAACTGTCAATTTACTATCAAAATGTAAGAGGCCTGAACACCAAACTTAATATTTTAAAAACGAATGTTTTGGCCTCAAACTTTGATATTATTATTTTTACTGAAACTTGGCTGCATGATGGTGTATATAATGGTGAATTGCTTGACAATAACTATAATATTTATCGGCAAGATAGTAAGATAAATAAAGCGGGTGGAGTACTGATAGCCACTAAAATTAATTACTTGATACAAAAAATTGATATTAGTATAGAATTTCTGAAAGTAGTTGCTATTAAAATTAACTTACCTAATTGTAACCTAGTTGTAGTTTCCGTATACTTTAGGCCTGGCTCGAGAATAGAACTCTATAATGCGTTTTTTAATAAAATCGATGAGGTGTTCTACAACGTAAATTCAAAAATGATAATCGTAGATGATTTCAATATTCCAGCTATAAGTTCTGGGGATTACGATTTGTTACAAGGAGGATCTGTATGTACTGCTCTGGCTAATTTTATGGCACTGCATGAATTAAATTCTGTCAATAATATTACAAATCATAACAACAGAACTTTGGACTTGGTACTAACAAATGTGAATGGCAATATAATTCTTGATAGAGATTTAGAACCGCTGATCGCAGAAGATCTGCATCATCCTTCTATAAACATTGAATTGGAATTCAGCAATAGGATTACAAATAGGGAAACAAAATATACTTTAATGTACAATTTTATTAAGGCTAACTTCTATAAACTATATAAGGATCTTGAGGAGGTAGACTGGAAATCAAATGACGCGTTAGACAATTTCTACAACAATTTTTATAATGTTTTAGGTAAAAATGTACCAATGCGCTAAGTTTTTCATAATCGCAAATATCCAACATGGTTTACATTAGAAATAATGAATATGTTAAAACTTAAGGAGTATCATAGGAAAAGGAAGCATAAATCCGCCTATAATATGAACATGTTTAAAGAGTTACGTCGTAGTGTCAAAAAATTAATTAAACAAGCCTATGAAAATTACATTAGAAATATTGAAAGTGATCTAAGGGAAAATACTAAAGGTTTTTGGTTGTATATGAAAATGAAAAGGAACAAACAGAATTTTAGTAATGCCATGAAATATAATGCCCAAACATTAACAACACATTCGGAAATAGCAAACGCATTTGCAGACTATTTTAGTTCGGTATACGATGATAGTAGTCTTGTTGATTCCACAAACAACTTACCACATACATTGATTCCGGACTGCCTGGTTATTAATAGTATTAATGAACAAGAATGCATTAAGGCCCTTAAGGAAGTTAAACCAAAAAAATCGAGTGGACCTGATATGATTCCAGCCTATATATATATATATATATAAGGCATGCGCGGAAATATTGGTTAAGTCTCTTTGTAAAATTTTTAATTTAATCCTAAAAACACAAATATTTCCAGACAAGTGGAAGCGAAGTAAGGTCTGCCCAATATTTAAATCAGGGAATCAAAACGACGTAGAAAATTATAGATCTATCTCCTTAATTAGTTCGCCAGCAAAGGTATTTGAACATATAATCTATGGAAAGCTGTGTCATCATGTGAAACCTTATTTGTCTGTAAGTCAACATGGATTTATTTCCGGGAGATCTACATCGACTAATTTGGTTTGCTATACACAATATATATCTGATGCTTTAAATTCTGGTGAAACTGTTGATGCAATACATTTTGATTTTGCAAAAGCATTTGATAAGCTTGACCATGGTATCTTAATGAAAAAATTAGCTACATTTGGAATATCTAACGATTTATTGAAATTGATATTATCATATTTAAATAACAGGGAACAATTCGTGACATATAAATGCGAAAATTCATATATTTATAAGGTTAAATCTGGAGTACCACAAGGCTCAAAACTGGGATCGTTACTTTTCTTAATACTTATTAATGATTTGCCAAAGAGAGTTAAATCTGCACAATGTGTGTTGTTTGCTGATGATTTGAAGTTATATAAAGAAATAATTACTGAACAAGACAAAGTATTGCTACAAATGGACATAGATTGCTGCTATGATTGGAGTAAAGAGAATAAGTTATATTTTGACTTAAACAAGTGTACGATTACTTATTCTAGAAAAAAAGTCACGGTCCACTTTAATTATTCAATAAATGGTACCAGTATTGAAAGAAAAAATAAATTTAAAGATTTGGGTATAGTCATGGACAATGAGTTGTCATCTATACCCCATTGTAATTATATTTTAAATGAAGGTTATAAATTATTAGGCTTTGTAATAACACAAAGGAGTTTAAAAGTGTAGAAGCAACCGATAACATTGTTTAATACATTAGTTAGAAGTAAGATTGAATATAATAATATTGTCTGGTTTCCAGGATACCAAACGTATATTAATAAAATTGAGAAAATACAAGGTAAATTTTTAAAATATTTATACTATAAGAGATATAGAAGATCTGCATACAGAGAACGAATATCTTATAAATATTTATTAAATGAATTTAAAATATCTAGCTTGGAGAATAGAAGGTTTACTCACGGTCAAATTTTCTTATATAAATTAATAAATTCCAAAATAGATTGTTGTCAGCTACTTAGAGCCTTGAACTTCAACACTAAACGGGCTATTTTAAGAGTTAGACTTCCTTTCTATATACCAAAGTTTAAAACAATTTTACATAAAAATTCTCCTATGATAAGAATGTGTTATGAACATAACAAAATTATAAAAATAAATTACAACCTAGATTTTGGTATGAAAATAGAAGATTTTAAGAAAACAGTTTTATTTTATTTAGAAAACAATAGTAGAAATATGAAATGAGTATTAGGTTAACAATTACAATGGTGAAGTTTCCATGTGTATCCTTTGTTTTGAAACTTAATTATGTGTGTTTAATACCGTTTTTTTTATTCTTTATTATTCACTTAATTCCTAGGATATCATGAGTTCATAATCTATGTTAAATGTATACTATATTTATATATTCTCCTATGAACAACTTGTCTCTTTTCTAATACTCTTTTTCTTCTTTTTTTTTCACGAAATATATATAGTCCAGTTATGTCTGGGCATGTGTGTGTGTGTGTGTGTGTGCGAGTCTGTGTGAGTATATTGTGTATAATTGTATTGTATTCTAGACGAAGTTACTTATGTTTTCAGCATATATATTATACCCTAGAATTGTAAAATGTATATTATTTAAAACATTGATTGTACTGTGTAACACCTATCTTCATTAGAGCAATTGCTCTGTGATAGGCGAGTAATAAATAAATAAAGAGGCAGCTTTGCTTTCTTCTGGTCCTCGGACCACAAGGCGGCCAGGGCGAAGGCATCATATCGCTCGAAGAAGACGTCAACTTGTGATGGGTGGATGCCATTGAATTTCGGCATAGTATTATATGCTGTTAAAGCTTTTAAAATGTCCACCGCGTGCGAGACCGGAGGAGGTGGTGGATTAGCCATATCGGTTCTTGGTTTTCTAAACTTTCAAATGTTAAACCCTCGAATAAATGTAAATGTGTATCCGCACGAGTTTGAGATCTAGTAACGCGTCTGTTGGGTGAAAAGATGCCGGCAGGCATACACTGTTATAAGGCAAACGATATGTCGCTGGGTGAATGACTGTTCTGAGAACGAATCAGCAAGACACGTCGTTCCTTCGACTTAAAACTAAAGAGCAGCTGAACGAAATGAATGCCATTTATACATGAGTATATAACCGTAGTATATTACAATGAATCAGGAGAGCGATTCCCGGATCTCGAACAGAGTTTGGAAAAGACGCTATTAAAGCCCAAAACACGACGACTCTGCCGACGGTTAACCTTCGTTCGCTGTATGGTTGCATATTTTACATCTATTTGTTTGTTTCTTACAGTTTTTAGAGCACGGGGAGGCGTAGCGGACCGGAATGCATTAGTTATAAAGCAGACAACATCAGTAAAAGCACTATTTGTACATATATGACACACTTGGATATAATCACTTTTCCCTGAAGAAACAACATTGAATATTCCTAAAAGACCTAACTACTTAATGTCTATGGGAGGACATGCTAATACAAGACATTGAAATATGAACCAGGGTGACGATCAACCGGGAAAACCGTGATAACCGGGAAAAGAGTGATTTTCACTCAACCGGGAATAGACATGGAAAAGACGGAATTTTGAAAAAGGTCAGGGAATTAATTTCATGTCATTAGTTATTTTGAATCATATGCAGTGCAAAGTTTTCGAGTTTCGTGCAAGTATAAACTGATGTGTCATTTGTTTACTGAGCATCTAACTTCCCTTTGAGGAACAACGTAAGCCTACATCCAGTATTTTTTTTTTTTATACAAAATATTTTTCAAATGTGTTCTGTTACTATCAGGTTATAGACATGTACCTGGTAGCAGTAAACCTTTGTTCTAATTGTTAACATGTAGTAGACTTTGTTTCATATATATGTGGTGAAAAAAATTGTTCTGTTGTGTTTAAATTCTCTTGTGCACGAGCTTATAAAGTGTTTTCTGTAATTTACAGGTCCCATTTTTGTAATGGCGAAGATGAAGCAAACATGGTTCATGACATTGGCCGACCGACCCAAAGTTCCTTTGGCTTGAAAGAGTTCCCAGTGATCGGGGTGCAGCAAGGTCCAAAATCTGCAACAAAACTTTCGCTCTGAGCAACATTGGGGAGCAGTGACTAGTCACATGAATGGACAAAGGCATCAGAGTCTTATGGGTTCTTTCAAAGAATCTGCAGCCCTTCAAGCATTCTTCAGAATCAGGATCTTCCGCTGCAGTGGTAGTTCAGGTTGCAGTATCTACAACCTGCATTCCTTCAAGTTCAACATCAGCATTGTCCCAGCAACCTTCCACTTCATCAGTACTTCATTGTTGTAGGTTTTGATGAATCTTTGAACGAAGTCTCACAAAGGCAGCAAATGGACATAAACGTTAGGTTTTGGGATAGTGAGGCTGGTGAAATCAAAACGAGATATTTCACATCAGTGTTTCTGGGTCGCTCGACAGCAACACACATGATCACTGCTTTTAAAGGACTTTCAACACTGAATATGCAGAAGATCTTGCAAATTTCAATGGATGGACCAAATGTCAATGTTAAATTTTTGAGGGATCTCAAAAATGAATTGAAAAGTGAGTGTGACAAAGAAATTTTAGACTTGGGAAGTTGTGGACTTCATGCCATGCACTGTGCCTTTCCCTAAGTCTGCAGGTAGTAAGACTGGCTGGAAAGGGCATTATATAACCTCTTCAAAGATGTCCCAGCAAGACGGGCAATGTACACAGCCCACACCAACTCTGATCTTTTCCCCAAGAAGTTGTGTGCTGTGCACTGACTGGAAAATGCAGGAGTAGCTCAGCGCGCTCTTGATATGTTGCCTCATGTCATTGTTTTTGTGAAAGAGGTGGAGAAGAAGAATAGCATGCCTACCTGTACCAGCTATAGGCTAGTAAAAGAAGCTGTACAAGACAACGTTTTGGGAGTGAAATTAACATTTTTCAAATCTCTGGCTGGAGATGTAGAGCCATTTCTTCGTGAATTTCAGTCTGATGCCCCACTCGCGCCTTTCCTTCATGGGGCCTTCTGTTCTCTCCTTCAAGAACAGATGGAGCACGTTGTGAAACCTAACGTTTTGAGTGCTGCCACTTCAATGAGAAATGTAGACTTGAGTGCCAGTAACCAGGATAAAATTCTCCTGCCAGCCAAAGACATTAGGTTAGGAATTGGTTGGTGTGCAATTCGAAATATTCAAAAAGTTCCAGATCTTGAGATGTTGGTGTTTCGTGAGCAGTGTAGGAAGTGCATTGTTAGACTGATAACGAAGTTTCAAGAGTGTTTGCCATTAGTGCACAAGTCAACGGGAGCTGTATCCTGTCTGGACCTAAGTGTGGCAACCAACATTGATGTTGCAAGTAAGCATCTGGACGTCTTGTTGACTGTATTGGTGGATGCCAAATGGCTGGATGGTACAACAGATAGCAAGGCAGTTCGGGAATTCAGATGTGTGTGTTCTGCCCCAGAAGTCCAGCAGTGTTTAAAAAGTTTTTCAAGGCAGAGTGATCGAATAGATTACTTTAGAAGTAACATATTTTCTGGAGACCGTCAAGCTGAAAACATTTCCAAAGTTTTTTCGATTGGTTTCAACACTGTCTCATGGAAATGCCAACATTGAGCGAGGCTTTTCAGTTAATGCAGAGTGTGTGGTGGAAAATATACGGGAGGAAACGCAGGTTGCAAGGAGGTGTGTGCATGACTCTTATGGCCATAGGTAGTGTGGACAAACTACATTTCGAAGGGACTAATTCACTCTGCGAGAAATGGACACGCGAGATTTAAAGAAGCAGCAGAACACAGAAGAAAGCAAGATGCTAAACGGAATGAAGAGGCTGAAAAGAAAAGGAAAGCAGATGTTTTAATGAAGGAACTAGAAGCCAAAAAGCGGAAGTTGATGGAACAGGCACGCAAAGAGGCTGAACAAATAAACAGCGAGATTCAGTCTTTGAAACAGTAGTGGACAGAAGCTGTTAAGTGCATAATTAAAAGGTGTACATGTGGTCAAGTGAACAGAAAGTAAGATTTTTAGTACATGAGGAATTTTAGAGAATTATAGCTTTCGCGTTTACTTCTAGACTGCCGAGATGTGTGTTTAACAGAGTTAGTAGGAATTGAACTTTGCTACATACGATGCTCTGTGTATTTTATGGTGTATGAATTTTTGTGTGATTATTGCATTTAATGTTTTTTTTTTATTTCAATTAATTTGTATTTAGTAGAAAATTTATGACTGGCAGTTGTGTTATTGCTACAGTAACATTATTCTGTCACAATAATGTTTTTTTTTTCTTGTGATTTGTCCCCAAGAAAAATCGTTTAATTGACCAAGTGAGAAGATATTGCTGTTCCTTATTATCTACCTAGAAATATGCAAAGCCAGTTCAAATAAATATTGACTCTCGACAGTAAGCTTTTTATCTGCGAGGCAAAATGTGAAGAATCGTAATTTTTGAATAATCAAGACAAATATAATTAACTTGTTATAAAGTGTAAAAGAATACCTTTTGTGTTATTTGTTTTGTAGCTGATAAAACTGCTTTGTAAATAGTATTGTGCTGTCTATTACTGTTATGTCTTTTATTACAAAAGTTTCCTTAATGAGTTGCTTTTTTCCCACCTCTTTCTAAGTTGGGATGCGTTTTATATATATTTTTTGTTAATTAATGTAAACACTGCATTAAATAAACTTTAAAAATGTGTGCGTAATTTTCCTGTCTCGGTAAGGAAAAATAATTTGGTTGTCAGGAAATTGTTTGCCCAATCCAGTCGCCACCCTGATGAACTGAAATTTTACTATTTTATTTGAACATCATCAACTACTTTCATAGATGATAATCCTATCCATTTGTCGACCGAAATTTAGAGTGATTTTGAGCAACTGATAATCATGCCCTGGTTCACACGTACATTTTCTTATATTCACTGTAGGAAGTCTCTGTCTTCACACAATTGCGTAGGAAAATAACTGTTCCTTAATACTGTCAATAACAGTTGCACATTCTTCGTTTTCTTTTTCTATTACACGCAAATATACTAAAGTTCGTGATTATAGTAATGTTCATTGGAGAAACGCGAATGCTCTGGTTTTATGAAGTTCAACAACCACTTAGATAAATTTAGACTATGATCACTTTCTAATACACATGCGTAAATTAACTGTTCGGATTTAATAGTGATTGGTTGACGAAGGAGTCAAGGCTGACTGCTTGATTTAATGTTCAAGTTGGTTTTATTACTTTCGGTTCAGGGTTGTCGCCTGCTTTCTCATGGGAGTCCACTTGTTATTGTCGTGGATTTTGGGAACCAGACTTAAAGAAGGTCTTAGGGTCAAAAGGGTAAGGTTTCTTATATCATTCTTGTTTCTAATCGAAGAGACTTGATTTTCCATGATAAAGCTGTTTACACAGTTTCAAAGTACATGTTGTATAATTTCGCGTGTTAACATTCACATCATTAATAGTTTCAGTTCGGCACGTGTCACTTGTGGAGGACTTAACAATTCTTAGTTCTGTGAGAAGCAAGGTCAGATTAAGGTTTTATGAAAGTGTTCTTACGTAAATTAAAAACACTATTGGGAATAACAAATCTATCCCATTACCTTGAGTTTTCTCATGTCCTCGTGTCTGGTCTTTGGAGCTAATAATATTTAATAATTATTCTTTACCTAATTATTTTCCTTTGCAGATGGCGTCCCTTGTTTTTAAATAAAATTGTTCATAATTTGTGTATCCATTGAAGGGCAGTTTTTACCTTTAATTTCGTTTCAATACTTTTATAAATTGTACCTTGTATCCCTTTTACTCTCCTCACTCCAATATATATATATATATACACGAGTATATAGCGGAGCACCTGTCTGCTCTGTCCATTTTGCTTCCTACCAGTTGAAAACGTAATTGCGAAACGTACTAATTTTCTATAGTGTTCGTGAATTTCGTGTGCTCCTTTCTCAAGATTTCACTATGAAAGTATCGTTTTCTTCTAGCGTGTTTACCATCCTGTATATATATATATATGTATGAGTTGGCAAAATGGCGTATCTTTAACACAAGTCCTGCTCTGTCCATTTTCTCTCCTACTTTGTGAAAACGTTTTTGCGAAACGTAACCACATTTTTATTGTTTGTGAAGTTCCTGTACACCTGTCTTGGTATTCTTACATGTAAGTATCCTTT
>JAGDQP010030428.1:0-22623 GCA_022664845.1 Lepisma saccharinum | reverse complement strand
TCGATCTGTAGAACGTTGAGCACTGTTGTCAGAGCTACCGCTCCTGGTGGGGCAAATACATGCAGGCGATGTTGACCGCGAAAAATTTGGAGTGCAATGGTGGTGATACTTGCACTGAGTGTGAGAACAGAAATTATCTTGGCGACCTGAGTATCTGGGTGATGGAGAGCGCGACTCGGGTCTAGATTGTGTTGTGGTCAAGGCTAACTGTGAGTTTGTGGCGGGATTAAGCTGCGTGTTCAAAATCAATTGTAACTGATCTAATCTATTGGTGATTTCAGTTAACGAATCTGATGGACTAGTGGATGGTAATTTATTAACAGGCTGTTGTTCGTGACTACGCTCACGTACCATACATTCAGCACGTTCTTGTGTTGAAGCATGTTCTATCAATTGATCAAAGGTTGTGATAGGCTGTTGCGCAAAATGATAGATGTGCCGTTCAAGCATTCCGGATATTGCGTTTGTCAAAAAATCTGAAAATTTGAGCGTGGGATCGTATTGATCCGCCAAGTATTTCTTTGCATATAGGTAGTGCGTTAACGGCTCATCCTCGCGTTGCTGTCGCGAACGATACCTAATACTGTTGGAGGTAGGATTTTTATGAGGACCAAATTTCTTGAGAAATTGTATCCTGAGCTCTGACCAAGTTAAGGCACTAAGAGCATCCTTATGGGTTTCGTAAAAATACAATGGAATATCATGCAAGTAATAAGGGAAAAGTTCCCTTTTCCTAGAGTCATTCCAGTTGCAAATAGTAGCTGTACGCTCAAAATTCCGGAAAAAATCTTCCACAGATTGCGTTTGTGGATCAGAAAATTTGTCAAGAGACAAAGTTGGAGTTGCTAATGGTAACTCTAATGGTGGTGGTGTCTTGGGTTGTTCGCGGTTACGAGACATAATGCATGGAAAATTTGAAAAGCAAAAAGTAAAGATAAAAAAATTTAAAAATGCTTGGGTGTACCTACGTTTGTGGTTCAGGCTTTAAGGCTAAACTATGGATTAAAACAGCATTGAGAAAATATCCAACTGGGACTTATTCGACGGATGGAGCCATGTGACGTCCCCCTTTGAGTTTTACTGACTCTCTATGACGTTCCTTTGATGGGTTTTAATGAACAGTAATTCTGGTAGTAATTCTGGTAGTATAGTGGTATTTGGAATAAATTACAAGGCAGTAATATTTGTGCCAGTTGTCTAACATTTATTTTTAAATTTTCAATCTGTCAGAGATCAGAGAACAATAGTTGTATTGTATACAAAATGAATTATACTCGCGAGAGACCTGCCGTCCCAGAACTTGAGTATCTTCCCAAATGTGCTGCTTTTCCCTATTCCTAAAGTTATGTACATGAAAAATGTAACAGGAGATGAAATTCTATCTTAAGTAAAAGAAAGAAAACAAAGTGGCAAATCTGCCTAGGTAATTACTTACGCGACTGATGCCATGGTGTCCAGCAGGGTGTTAGGTGTATGAGCAAGAGTGACCCCAACTCCAAAGGAACTACTATTTAAATAGCACTCATCTAGATTTGCACCTCAATATTTTTGCTTAAAGCACCAAAATTAGTCTGTGGCTAAAAACAACACAGATGGCTATTAAAATGCAATTAGTATTCCTGTGTTGTTTTCGCCCCACTCAGATACTGTATATTGCACACACTTAAAGATTATTGAATGGCCGTAGGATCACAGTTAATCACATAACGACGTTGAAGTCGGCACGTATGCCAATTCTTGTAGTCTTTGTTTGTTTTATTGCAATCAATCTTGCGGATATTACAATTAGAATAGGAATCAGTAAACAAGAAACATGTATTATTAACTCGAAGCGCCTAAAACTGAATAAGGAATATGAACAATTTGATATTCTGATAGTTACGGTTGGTTAATGTCTGGAATATCTTATTATTTTGGCTGTGTTAGAGAATACGATTATAAAAGTTGAAGCAAGATTATATGGTTGGTTGCAGTTATTTAAAATATTCGGTTTTAAGCTACTTACTATATGCTCAAGTGAAATTAGCGCATACTTGTGTATTTAAATATTCCTCCGTCTAAAGTTGTTTAGAATTAAGTTCAAATTCAGACAACGAAAGTACAAAACAGCTTCATTTTATGTGTTCAGAAATAAAAATTAATATAAAAAAAATTATATTGGAAAAAAAATTCAAGTATACTTTCTTCTTACAATTACAGTAAAAAGCAATAACGTATCCAAGAGTTAGGCTACCATAATTTCTGCTATGAAAAAGAATGTGGACTTTTTATTACATTAATTCTACAGTTTATCCCCAATGTAAATGGGCAATTTCAGATTTCATGAGTTTATAACTTTCTTTGTGTAAACAAATAAATCCATCCTGATAGCGGTGATTGCTAGAATATTACAACAGAATATAAAGGGTCATTTTCTTCAGGGCTACCTGAATTTTATAGATGGAATTTTGAGTGCCTTATCCCTTAATACAAACTATATTTCTTTACGTTTTAATGCAATTTTAAACATCAATATATTTGAAATATTTTTTTTCAAATATATTTTATTTCTGTATCTCTTGGTTTAATTTTGCTTTTCTTCCATTTTCACGCATTTCAGATGAATTTCACTCTTGACAAGTTTTGCAACAATTGGCTTATGCTAAATGTGTTACACTTCTACAAAAGTTTATTTACTATCAAATAATCCAAATCGTTTTGAAATAATATTAAATGAAAGAAGAACACAGCAGTTCTTTTGTGTGAATTGTGACGCATAAAGTAGTCTTCGCATTCGTAAGTTTAAAACTTGGAGAGTCTAACTGAATGAAAGTTGGGTCATAATTTATAAGTTAATGCCTTTAACTGGCTCATGTGTTTTATGCAAGGATTACTAGAAGTGTTGGTATTATTTGATAGTGAAGAAAGTCTTGGGTGATTTGAACACTGAAACACCATTTCCTTCTTTGTGAAAATTGAAAAAAAAAAGTAAAATGCAATCATATAAGGAAAACACATTACACAGGTCTCAGCCTAAGTAGGTAAATGCTCTAATCGGAACAAAAATGAATAAATAAATACAAAATTATTTGTAGAAAATTGGAATATTTTATAAACAAGGTGAAAATTATTACATTTTCCAATAGCACTAAATTCCAGAAAAGCACTTCATGAGCAGTATAAAGATACTTATTTAGATATTCTGTTAGCTCGTGAAACTCTTTGACATAAAATATTCATCTGCTTGTGTTTATTACTTTATACGGGCGATGGTATATACCAATATAATTACTCAAGAAAGTTACTATAATATTTAGAGCGTAGAATAGACTTTGGCACTGAATCTACATTAATTCATCCAAAACTTTCTTCTACCTTTGAATATTTAGTTATCGAGATCGATTTTGTAATAAAATATTGCATGTTATGTTATGCTATAAACAATGTAGAAATAATGATTCTAATATATACTAGAATTATCTTTAGGTTTTTCCTGGAGTTTTTAGGTTAAGCAGTAAAGTTGAAGCGTCACTCGACTATGTATAACATTATCTGACACTGCTTGATCGTTTTCTTGAATCGTTTTACTCATCAGGTTTATCTCTGCGTTCTTTTTACTATAGCAGCGAGAGAAAAGACATTGGCTACAATGGTTGACCACGAAAATCTTCATAGCTCTCTGTGGGCCAATAATGGGAGAATATGTGGGACCAGAAAGTGGCAGCTGATCTCTCGAGGAATCTCGGAGTCGTTTCTTTTCCCTCTGACAAGGGACTTCCGTTGACGGATTTGTAGCACGAGTCATGGGGAGAGAAGAAGGAAGATTCGAATACTGTACTACGCATTTTCGTTCTTTCGCCGAAAGGAAAAGGGTGGACATATTAAGAGTACGTTTCCATTTAAAGAGACTGACTGTCTCCAGGGACAACCTCCAAAAGGGAATGTCCTTTTCTGTCCATTTCTTTGTCTCTCTTTGTCTCTATCTTTCTCACTCCTACTTCTCTCAGGGAACATCTACTCGTTCTGCAACAAGGAGAGTAGGTGATCGATGAAGATCATGATGCCATGTGAAATCTTTCGAAGACGTTGATTGGCTGTCATTCGCGTGTGGCCAGTTGCAAGTTGTTACGTGAACGGAGAAGAGAGAGAGAGAGAGAGAGAGAGAGAGATAAGTTATTGCTTTCTTGATATCTAACTCCATTATGCAATAGATGTTCCACAGATATAACCTTGTGCTGCACGCAAGCAGATAGTACGGGCGGTGACAACTATCTTGATTTACTTTTTGGTGTGATGACAAAATAGGGAGGACTGATGAAAATTAATCCCTTCTCAAATGTAATCATTCTTGGTTTGAAGTAGCTCGAAGACTGACGTCAAAAGTCTTGAGTTATTGATTCGTTTTTGGTGTTTTGAATTGATTCTATTTACCATTAAATTCTTGGCAATAATTAATTTTCTACACTATGGGAAATTCTTGAAGATAAAGACTACTTGGAAAAGATTAGACACACAGGTATATAATTAAACCTTTTTCTTTGGAAATCAAGCAGCATTGCTAACTCTGCCGAGCAAGAATTAAAAGAAGCATCTTGGGGACCATATTCATGAGGCACATTGCGTCAGATTCCAAGTTGCTGTGCAAGTAATCACATTTCAGATACTACTCACTCTATTTATGTCATTATAATCAAGCATTAAATAGCGCATTCAAGTAATTTAAGATTAATTTGCATTTCCTAAAAGCAGTACAAGTCTGTTATATACGAGTATTACCAGTTTCAGGGTTTTAGAGAGGATACCTCTACCGCTGCTCTCCTCTCTTCACAAATCATATATCACCTTTACTTTGGCAAGTGTCAGACTTTCAACAAGTTGTTCTCTTTTATATGCATATACAGTATAATAAATAGTTAGTTCCAATAAATTTGATTACCGTATCACGTACCTTCATAAGGAAATTAAAGTTAACAGAAATTCTAGGCTAGTGTTTATTTACATTGGATTAATTTCGCTGTGTTGTTGATATTCAAAGTTTGGCACTGAACTTCAAATGTGGGTGTTGATTTTCTCAGTAGATATGGTAAAAACTTTAAACTTTATTTTTAGATGGGCCAGTCTAGTAACGTTTGGACTTCGGCGCGTCATGATTCGCCTTTAGCTATTAAATCCACACCATGCCCATGTCGGGACTCAAACCCGGGACCTTCGAGGCGATGGCCTACCGCCGCAGACCGCTCGGCCACCCGACCGGCTCAGTAGATATGGCATTAATGTCTAAAACTATTACAATTGTCACTAATATGAAGTGAAATTGCTGTCCAGATCACAGAGAAGCCAATTTGAAAATAGTTACGTTACTTCAAAATTTCTATAATACAAAATGGTAAAACATACCAGGTGTATGCATAAGTTTTTGCCGGTTTTTTGTGGTAAAGAAAACACGTAATTTTAAAGGGAAATTAATTTTGTTTTATTCAAAATATTGGCCATCGGCTTCTACACATTTCGCCCATCTTTCAGGTAATTGATGCATACCATGCCAGAAAAACTGCTTGTCTTTTGCGGCAAACCATTCGTCGAGCCATTTTCCAACGTCTTCTAAATTGCTGAAGTGCTGCTCTGCGAGCGCGTGCCCCATTCATACGAAGTGGTAATAGTCAGATGGTGCCAGGTCTGGGGAGTACGGCGGGTGCGGAAGGATGTCCCATCCAAGCGATTTCAAGGTGTCTTTCACTTGTTTTGCTGTGTGAGACGGCGCAGTGTCGTGTAACACAATCACTTTGCCATGTCTTCGGGGCCATTCCGGTCGTCTTTCGATCAGTGCATGATTTAAATTAATCATTTGTTGGCGATAGCGTTGTGCATTAACGGTTTCGCCGGGCTTCAAGAGTTCATAATACACAATACCGCTCTGGTCCCACCAGACACAAAGCATGGTCTTCTTGCCGAAGCGATTTAGCCTTGGTGTTGAAGGACCGGCTTCGCCAGGTGAAAGCCACGATTTTTTCCGTTTCGGATTTTCAAAATAAATCCATTTTTCGTCACCCGTCACAATTCGATACAAAAAGGTTTTCTTTCGTGGCGTTGAAGCATCATTTCCCAAGTTACTTTGCGATTTTCCATTTGACGTTCATTCAAATAGTGTGGGACCCATTTACCCAGTTTATTGATCTTCCACATTGCTCGTAAACGTCTGCTGATTGTTTCTTGTGACACATTTAATGCTTTTGCCAATTGCTGTTGAGTTTGAGTTGGGTCATCCTCCAATAACACCTGCAATTGCTCGTTTTCACACTTGTGTGGTCTACCAGAGCGCGCACTGTCCTTCACATTGAAATCACCAGTTTTAAATTGTCGAAACCATGTCTCACATGTTCTAATCGATGGAGCGTGTTCACCATATGTTTCTACCAGCACACGATGACTTTCAACAGCGTTTTTCTTTTGATTAAATAAGAAAAGCAATACGTGCCGCAAATGTTCTTTTTCAGGCGCAAACTTCGACATGATCACTGAACGATAAAACAAAGACGCTAGTGTTTGGCGGACTCAACTTGTGTGTGTTTGTAGTCTGAAGATGTCAGACGAACAAAATGATGTATGTTTCAAATCAATACGCTGCGTACTTTTCGCTGGCTCCATCTCTTAGTTAAACCGGAAACTACTTATGCATACACCTGGTATATTGAAATGTCTGTGTCCTATATAAGAGAAATATACTACGAATTATCACTAGAAGTTTCCTCGCGCCTTGTTTAGGACGAATCACTGTTGATTCATAACTGCATTATTGTGTGGCCTGGTCCGTGCAGTAAATACAAACTGATATTTTGTACAAAGCTGAACAGGCAGAATAAGAAGACTGATCGGGCAAAGTGATGCTCGGTGAGTTGGTGGGTACTTAATGATACGGTTTCTGTTATTATGTGAGGGATAAATAATCAGTATTTGTATTTCGTACACTAAGTAATACTTAAATTGTCTCTATTTCATGACTTGGTATGCAAACTAAACTTGTCTTCAAGAGTAGTTTACAACTGAAATATTGCCATTTTTCATAAATGTTTCAAGACTTTGTTTCAGTATATCCAGTTCTTGTTTGTTCATTCCTAAGGCACTGTTGTGAAGTTTGAAAATACTTTATGACAATACAAACCCTTTCTTTATTAATTTTTGTATTTGATTCGCTTCCTTTTAAACATATCGTTCTAAGAAGTTCGTGCATCGGCGGTTTTCTCATTTTTTTTAAAAAATGAAACATTTAAGACAACTCTTTCGTGACATTAAATGTCTCTGTCGTGTTGCTCATCTCGTGACTGGAGGATGCGTGTGGATCCGCTACATTTTGTCTAAATCAAAGCTTCACTGTCATGTGAAGACGAAAATCCCAGCCTCACCGTTTGCTGAGAAATTAGTGACATCAACACAGATTCAAGGTCATTGACAATGTATTTGTACACACAACTGAAAGCAATGGTTGTCACATTCTGAGAAAGAGACTTCCTTACACAGCACAGATATACTTCTACTATAAATAAGGAATATTCGTGGAGAAATTAGGAATAGCATTACCAAATATTGTACCGAGCGGCCGTGGCTCAGTGGTAGAATGTTAGTTTAGCATTCCGGAAATCCTGGCATCAATTCTAGAGGATGTACATCCTGGCTGAAGTTTTCCCAGTTTTTCCTCAGTCCCACTAGACAAATGTTGTGATGGTACATTCAATGTAGGCCTTGTTCGACACCATCCCGCACCCTCCTCTATCCCTAACAGAACCTTAAATGCCTAAAGGCTATAAATATTGTGGCACTGCTGAGCCCCTAGAAGTTTAAATTTAAGTGTTGGATTGAAATTGTATATGCAGCATACTATAATCTGCAAGATCTTTACAACGATATGGTATATGACCTTCTTCTCCTGTAACATGAATCTTTGAAATGGGATGGGGACTCCAAGCAAACAAACATACACGTAATAATAAAAGTAGTTCTGAATTCAAATCCCTGTTCCGACATCTTCATTTACTCAAAATTATTACTGACTTGCACAGAATAAATACCGACGGCATTATTAAGGCCTTAACCGCTTTTCGTCTACATAATTGATTTTAAATGGACAATTAATCTATAATGACCACCACGAATCGGCGATCAAGATAGCCATAACTTAAAATACTTTTGCAACAAAAAAATAATGATAAAAACTTTTTAAAAACATGCTTTTTTTTAAAAAAAAGAACAAAATAAAAGAATTCTTACTAAAAGGTACAAATCTTTCTTTCAAGAATATTACTTTAAAATAATATATTTATGCATGATTAAAAAGAAAAGCATGTGGCGCTCTCTCATATATATCATCACTTTATAAATTCTCCAATTAGCGTTTCCCATGTTTTTCTTTTTTGTTATGCATATACAGATTTTCCAAAGTAAATTTCTTTAAAACAAAATTATTTTTACTTTTAAGTTCGAACTGTTTCATTTCGTCCTGTTTTTTTTTTTTTTTTTTTTTTTAAAGGAAAGAATGTTTGTTTTATTAAATATTTTTCGCTGTTCGGATACATTTCCTTGTATTGTAATCTGGTGTTTTGTAAGCTGTTCTGGCAACCAGTCAAACGCAACCTTGTTGCGGGCTAGTATTCATTTTAGGATAAAGACGTTCTTACTAAAAAACACTAAAGCCATGATTACATTTAAAATATGTAAATATAGAGAAATACAGTATATGAAAGTAACAATGGAATATTATGTTGTCAGCCGACTTCCGTCGCTGTGCAAATTTCATCATTGTATGACGTCGGGAAATGAGTTACATTAAGGTTGCAACATTTGAGGACATGGTTCAAAAGCCTGTAAAAATAGATTGTTTTGTCATCAACACCTGATAGTCCCATAGTGCTGTTACCGCCCATATAATTCATTTTATCTTACCTGATAGTTATGCATCCCACCAAATTACGGGGCTCGATGTGTTGTCTATCCTTCAGGGGTAAATGCTAAAGATTCGAACATCCCAAAATGAATTATCTTTAAAATTCTGATTTTCGTTCAATTTCATACTAGGTACCTAGATTAATAAGATTAATAGTACAATCAATTTTTACAACGCAAAGAATGAATTACATTTTTATAGAATTAAACAATCATATGGACAAGATACATTTGTTCTCGTATTTCTGGTAAAGACACAAATTAACTTTTTGCAATTTCGGAGAAAATCAAGAACCGTCAATATTGAATCTATGTAGATAGATAGATAAAATGAATTGTATGGGCTGTAACAGCACTATGGAATTGAATCTATGTATATTCGGAATCAATAATTTGGACTTACAATCCATGTTGATAGCAGAACAAGATTTAACCCTGAACAAAGCAATTGATATAATCTTACGTTTTGATAAAAAGTTATAATCAGAGAAAGTATAAGCTGATACGAATATGACTTCTCTCTATATCAGTCGGGTCCCCCAATCGCCACATTATCTTAAATTAACATGCACTAATACAAATATGAATAGTTCTGTATATACAAACAGTCGACAAAGAACAAAATACAATGCGGTTTGGTTCACAAATTTCCACGTAAATGCCTCGCTGATAATGCGGAATGTCGAGCGTGCAAGAAACGGAACCACTTTGTTAGATGTTGTTGGCCAAATGAAAGAAAACATACTACAAGATTACCAAGAATATAAAAATACAGGATGCTGATATTCACTTCGTCCAGCAGACAGAAAATACATGGACAGAAGGAAGTTTTACAAATGGCGTGGTGTACAATATATGTGTGTTCTCTGGAAGGAATGAGGAAGAGGCAGATACGGAACCGGAATCGCAACAATCTATCATCATTAAAAAAGAATTTGCAGCAGTAGAAGGTTAGAAAAAATTTCTACACTCAAACCGGTACAAAGTAGTAACGGGAAAAGATTACTCAGACAACAAAACATATAATTAAAGATATAGGTTTACAAACGTTGCAAATATAAATCATGGGAATCACTGCACAAACAATCAAGTTATTGGCTGAAGCCTAAGATAATCAAATAAAACAGAAATTGAAGATTGAGAGAAACTGAAAAAAAGAAAGAGGAGTGTATACCGCGTATAGAAGAAAACCAAACGGACTCAAATGCTAGAAAAAAGATAATACAACAACAGGAAAGAGAAAGTAATGACGTGCCGGTGATAATACAGAAGGTAGAAGATCCAAGAGTAGAATACACAGGGGGACAAGTTAGTGAAATAACCTAAGAGTCAAGGTTACGGAGACTTCATAAATGTTCAAGACTGCATGACACAAAATAGATTTGGTTCTAATTTTGACCTAACTTAATCAAATGAAACTATCAGTGATACCATTACTATTTATATTTATAATGTTGTGAGCTTTATGTGTTTAGGTTAGGAGTGTGTATTCTTGGGAAAGGGAAATTTAATGGTGGGAAACTATAGACTGTAGAGTATTATAGTTTTATTGTATTGAACCTTGGGACGAAAGATAAGGCTACAGAAATAATTGTTATTTTGTGTTAACTTTTATGAAGTGGCTTGTCATTAAGTGGAATATTAGAATAGGAATCAGTAAACAAGAAACGTGTATTATTAACTCGAAGCGCCGAAAGCTGAATAAGGAATATTAAAAATTTGATTCTCTGATAGTTACGGTTAATGCCATGTTTGGAATATCTAATTATTTTGGCTGTGCTAGAGAATACGATTATAAAAGTTGAAGCAAGATTATATGGTTGGTTGTAAAGCTTAAGCTACTTACTTAAGCTTAAGTTATCTTAAATTATTTAAACTATTCGGTTTTAAGCTACTTACTATATGCTCAAGTGAAATTAGCAAATACTTGGGTATTTAAATATTCCTCCGTCTAAAGTTGTTTAGAACTAGGTTCGAATTCAGACAACGAAAGTACAAAACAGCTTCATTTTATGTATTCAAAAATAAAAATTAATATATATTGGAAAAAAATTCCAAGTATACTTTCTTCTTACAATTACAGTAAAATGCAATAACGTATCCAAGAGTTAGGCTACCATAATTTCTGCTATGAAAAAGAATGTGGACATTTTATTACATTAATTCTACAGTTTATCCCCAATGTAAATGAGCAATTTCAGATTTCATGAGTTTATAATTCTCTTTGTGTAAATAAATAAATCCATCCTGATAGCTGTGATTGCTAGAATATTACAACAGAATATAAAGGGTCATTTTCTTCAGGGCTACCTGAATTTTATAGATGGAATTTTGAGTGCCTTATCCCTTAATACAAACTATATTTCTTTACGTTTTAATGCAATTTTAAACATCAATATATTTGAAATATTTTTTTCAAATATATTTTATTTCTGTATCTCTTGGTTTAATTTTGCTTTTCTTCCATTTTCACGCATTTCAGATGAATTTCACTCTTGACAAGTTTTGCAACAATTGGCTTATGCTAAATGTGTTACACTTCTACAAAAGTTTATTTACTATTAGCTCGTGAAACTCTGTTAGCTCGTGAAACTCTTTGACATAAAATATTCATCTGCTTGTGTTTATTACTTTATACGGGCGATGGCATATACCAATATAATTACTCAAGAAAGTTACTATAATATTTAGAGCGTAGAATAGACTTTGGCACTGAATCTACTTTAATTCATCCAAAACTTTCTTCTACCTTTGAATATTTAGTTATCGAGATCGATTTTGTAATAAAATATTGCATGTTATGTTATGCTATAAACAATGTAGAAATAATGATTCTAATATATACTAGAATTATCTTTAGGTTTTTCCTGGAGTTTTTAGGTTAAGCAGTAAAGTTGAAGCGTCACTCGACTATGTATAACATTATCTGACACTGCTTGATCGTTTTCTTGAATCGTTTTACTCATCAGGTTTATCTCTGCGTTCTTTTTACTATAGCAGCGAGAGAAAAGACATTGGCTACAATGGTTGACCACGAAAATCTTCATAGCTCTCTGTGGGCCAATAATGGGAGAATATGTGGGACCAGAAAGTGGCAGCTGATCTCTCGAGGAATCTCGGAGTCGTTTCTTTTCCCTCTGACAAGGGACTTCCGTTGACGGATTTGTAGCACGAGTCATGGGGAGAGAAGAAGGAAGATTCGAATACTGTACTACGCATTTTCGTTCTTTCGCCGAAAGGAAAAGGGTGGACATATTAAGAGTACGTTTCCATTTAAAGAGACTGACTGTCTCCAGGGACAACCTCCAAAAGGGAATGTCCTTTTCTGTCCATTTCTTTGTCTCTCTTTGTCTCTATCTTTCTCACTCCTACTTCTCTCAGGGAACATCTACTCGTTCTGCAACAAGGAGAGTAGGTGATCGATGAAGATCATGATGCCATGTGAAATCTTTCGAAGACGTTGATTGGCTGTCATTCGCGTGTGGCCAGTTGCAAGTTGTTACGTGAACGGAGAAGAGAGAGAGAGAGAGAGAGAGAGAGAGATAAGTTATTGCTTTCTTGATATCTAACTCCATTATGCAATAGATGTTCCACAGATATAACCTTGTGCTGCACGCAAGCAGATAGTACGGGCGGTGACAACTATCTTGATTTACTTTTTGGTGTGATGACAAAATAGGGAGGACTGATGAAAATTAATCCCTTCTCAAATGTAATCATTCTTGGTTTGAAGTAGCTCGAAGACTGACGTCAAACGTCTTGAGTTATCGATTCGTTTTTGGTGTTTTGAATTGATTCTATTTACCATTAAATTCTTGGCAATAAGGAATTTTCTACAGTAAGGGAAATTCTTGAAGATAAAGACTAATTGGAAAAGATTAGACACACAGGTATATAATTAAACCTTTTTCTTTGGAAATTAAGCAGCATTGCTAACTCTGTCGAGCAAGAATTAAAAGAAACATCTTGGGGACCATATTCATGAGGCACATTACGTCAGATTCCAAGTTGCTGTGCAAGTAATCACATTTCAGATACTACTCTATTTATATCATTGTAATCAAGCATTATATAGCGCATTCAAGTAATTTAAGAATAATTTGCATTTCCTAAAAGCAGTACAAGTCTGTTATATACGAGTATTACCAGTTTCAGAGTTTTAGAGAGGATACATCTACCGCTGCTCTCCTCTCTTTACAAATCATATATCACCTTTACTTTGGCAAGTGTCCGACTTTCAACAAGTTGTTCTCTTTTATATGCATATACAGTATAATAAATAGTTAGTTCCTATAAATTTGATTACCGTATCACGTACCTTCATAAGGAAATTAAAGTTAACAGAAATTCTAGGCTAGTGTTTATTTACATTGGATTAATTTCGCTGTGTTGTTGATATTCAAAGTTTGGCACTGAACTTCAAATGTGGGTGTTGATTTTCTCAGTAGATATGGTAAAAACTTTAAATTTTATTTTTAGATGGGCCAGTCTAGTAACTTTTTGACTTCGGCGCGTCATGATTCGCCTTTAGCTATTAAATCCACACCATACCCATGTCGGGACTCGAACCCGGGACCTTCGAGGCGTTGGCCTACCGCCACAGACCGCTCGGCCAACCGACCGGCTCAGTGGATATGGCATTAATGTCTAAAACTATTACAATTGTCACTAATATGAAGTAAAATTGCTGTCCAGATCACAGAGAAGCCAATTTGAAAATAGTTACCGTACTTCAAAATTTTTATAATACAAAATGGTAAAACATACGGTATATTGAAATGTCTGTGTCCTATATAAGAGAAATATACTACGAATTATCACTAGAAGTTTCCTCGCGCCTTCTTTAGGACGAATCACTGTTGATTCATAACTGAATTATTGTGTGGCCTGGTCCGTGCAGTAAATACAAACTGATATTTTGTACAAAGCTGAACAGGCAGAATAAGAAGAACTGATCGGGCAAAGTAATGTTCGGTAAGTTGGTGGGTACTTAATGATACGGTTTCTGTTATTATGTATCAATTCTGAGGGATAAATAATCAGTATTTGTATTTCGTACACTAAGTAATACTTAAATTGTCTCTATTTCATGACTTGGTACGCAAACTAAACTTGTCTTCAAGAGTAGTTTACAACTGAAATATGGCCATTTTTCATAAATGTTTAAGGACTTTGTTTCAGTATATCCAGTTCTTGTTTGTTCATTCCTAAGGCACTGTTGTGAAGTTTGAAACTACTTTTGTCCTAATGGAATGATGAATACTGAGTTTCAAAAATTACGCGAAACTTATAACGGAGCAAAAGATAATACTACCACAGCACAACTCTTTCATCGAGATAGTAGCTAAATTGCATTAATTTATTTTCTCATGATAATATATATCACAGTCATACATGAGGTCTACATGAAAACTCGTTCGTATACACACCATAATAGATGAAGCTTCCTTAAACCATTAATAAGTATAGATTTGCCTAAAGGCATACATCAACCGAAACAAATTAAAAGTCATATGCTTTAGATATTTCCAACCTGAAGTATCGACAAGGTTACTTTTTCATTATGTTAATAATAATAATTTATTGGCTTATTTATGTGCTATGAACAGAAACGAGACCTATATAGCACATGTTATAAATCTAGAAATACAACAGCTATTACTACTTTCACAGCTTACAGAAGGTTACCAATATGTGTTTCATGAGTGAGGGGGATTACAATTTATATTCTTGTATACAGCCAGTTCATATTCCGTAGGTAACAAGAATAAAAGAAAAAGATGAAATAAAACTATACACTAAAAGATAAAGTAAAAGGGATATAAATCTGGAATGATAGATATCCTGTCTACAAAGGTGCAATAGAGCTAATGTCTTACAATACATGACAAATATAGATTGCAAATAAATCCCATTCACAGAAGTTAATACTGTAAAATATGGCTATCATAGTTAAAATTTCGTTGTATTTTTGTTCATTGAGTTAAAATTCTTATCCATTCTGTGTAGTATCCCGATAATGAACTCCCTTGTCCCAATAAAATACCAAAAAATCAATCTTTTGCAAGAGATAGCTTCACTTAACACTATTACCTAGCACATCATTTATAAGTTGTCCATCTTTGAACTTGCATCTTACGTCTAGAGGTTCGTATTTGAAATATGAACACAGATCTGGATAACTGTTACCGTTGTAAGGTAGACCAATTCTATTACATAATAACCTAAAGAGTCATTGTTGAACTGCTTGTATACCGCCAGTTGCTGTTTTAGTAGAGATATACCATATTCCGCTAGCATATTCAAGTTTGGATCTAAATAATTAGTGTTATAAAATTTTGTACTTTTCTTAGATCACTCCATTGATGAAACATATCGTTAACATCAAAGTTATTATTGATTGCCCTTAGCAACTTTAGGTCATGTACATATAATATCGGGGTCGTATGAAATACTCTTGTATAGATGTCATTTATGAAAACATTGAACAGAAGTGGTCCCAGAGGATAGCGTTAGGTATTGTAATTTTCAGGGATATATAATTTTCAACCTTAACCGAAGTGTTCTGATGTTTAAATAACTGGAGAACCATCCAATGTAGGCAGAACATAATCCCAAGTTAGGTACTTTAACTATAAATAAAGAATAATTTACACTGTCTAATTCTTTGGATAGACTGAAGTATAAAACAACACTTTGTGATACCATCCTGACTGAGGTTTCTTCAATTTTTTTCAGTCATACCAGGAAAATGCCGGGAAATAGCCACCTTCAACATAGCCCCTGACCGAGACCTTCCAGAATCTTTTCCCTTCCCCTATTTCGGTCTGAGCCTTAAATACCTAAAGGCCATAAATAAAATTCTAAATCACTTTGTAATTTATTACTAATACACTTTTTCATGTCACACATACTTTGACTTAAGTTAGTAACTACCGACCTACCCGTAATAAATCCATGCTGATTAGCATGGAATTTTGAGCTTAAATAAAATTGACGGCGCTGTGCTATTATGTTTTCAACCTCTCTTGCAAAATTATTCAGAATAAAAATAGGCTTGTAATTGTCCAGTTCGATCTTAAGGGTCACCTTTATGTATGGGAATTATCATGCCCTTTTCTAAATTTCGGGGTGAGACTCGTGCCTCAATTGTTGAATATGTGGGAGAGAATAGGAGCCAGAAAAGGTCGACAAGATTTGATAACATAGTTAGGAATCATATATAATCCTCCAACTCGTCTACTTCTGACATTGGCTTTACTCTTTATATTGTCTTACTGTGTTTTTGTTAACTCTTGTATCATCCTTGTCCAAAGTTATCAATTTTATTTCTGTCCTTGTACAGTTAGAGGTTGAACCTATATCTTGTTGAGGGATTTGTACTGGATTCGTTGTGCCTATCACCTTGTTTACCTGGAGTTTCCCTAAAACTTCTGTGAATAATACACTTTCAGGCCAAAAAATTGAATTCACAATTTGATCATATTTGTCTGCGAGCAATAAAATATAAAGAGATGCATACCCCGGAACCTGGTTTTAACTGTTCACATTTCATGGCTGAGAATAGATAAAAAGGAGTTCTTCAATCATTTCAGGACAGATAAGCAGGATAGAAAGATTTTATGACTTATTATTCGCTCTTGGTCATAACATACCGTACCAAAATACTACTTTTCGACTGGCTGCATACCATCACAAGAGAGATTGGTTGTAACATTAAAATACTAGGACAACAGGACTAGGTCTTCAATTATTTTCTACTCGGCCCTAAATTGATGGTACTATCGCAATAAAAATGTCTTAGTGGATACTTATTCGACTATGAGTAGACAGAACAGTAAGACCGAGTGGCCGTAGCTAAGCTGGTACATTACGCTGACTTCACATTCGGGATGTCCAAGGTTCTATACCAACTGCCGACCATCCCGAATGAGATTTTTCCTCAGTCACACCATACAAATTCCGGAATGGTACTTCAACTTAGGTCCAGACGAGCGCAAGCCATAGTACTGTTACCGCCCTTACAATTAATTTTATCTTATATTCAGCTTTGGCCCCGGTCGACTCATTCCTCTACCCTATTCCAGATAAAACCATAGATGCCTAAAGGTCATAAATAAACTGAAAACAAACTGTAAGACTACATTTATTGGTTACTCAGTATAGTTTTAGGAACAGTTCCAATTACAATAAAATTAAAGGGTAAACACAGCGTAAATTAGCATAAATTCACATTACACTTATTTGCTTTTCGTGCATTGCAACTAGCGAAGTCTATACAAATAATACAATACATTCACATATTACTCCTAACATCATAGATAACCCGGTGTGAACCGAAGATGCCATAAGCCGTAAGTAATTTCATATTCCTATGAAACCGTGGAAGTCCGGGGAAAAGTCTTCGGGGCCCGGATCTGAACCGGAGTCCGCCATTTGAAGACCCTTGCACTAAGGTATTGCTGAATTAAGACAAATATTTACTTCACGAAATAATTTTCAGAGAATTTTACAATGATGAAACACAACTCTGAAGTTGTTACAGAAAGTAACAAGTATTGAACTTAATAAACTGCTTTCACAGTTATATGTTCGAACACAAAATATAAATTTATTATTTCAAAATATCACCTCCGCCTTTCGGCATTTTGTCTATTTATTTTCTATTTTTTTCGCTTCAAATACAAATAATTCAACAATGAATTATTACATATTTTTGTCGCAAAACACACTACTAATGAATAAAATACCTTTTACTCTGGAATTATTTGTTATTACATCTTTCTGAGGGTACAAGTAGCAGCCACCTAATTTAGCAATTCAGTTGCTAGTAGCGGACAGGTTTAAACAAATGTGTTCTATTTCTGAAAGTGATAGAATGGAACTTTTTTTTTCATTTATTTTTTATCGCGTTAATTTTAAAATTACAGTGCGCGCTCTCTCATATATAAGTATGTTTCATTTACGCAATTAAAAAATCACCCAGAATATGATGCAAGTTGCACGCCTAGTCTGTGCGTCCCTGCGGGATTGCGGGATGAGTGATTTTCTTTGTTCCATTGTAAAAACGGCCTAAGGTAGATTATGTTTGAAACGTGTTAAACATAAGGTTTGGAATTCGCTTTAAACTATAATTTCCATCCTGAGAACGTAGTCTATGTTTGATGGAAGGCAATACGAAACCGTAATCGGTTCACCTTACCGAAAGGTCTCCAGTACATAAAACTGCTTCCTTGCTGAACAGCAGTTATTATCATCATAAAGATGTAGTTCAGTCGAACTACTATAAGTTAATACCGAATCCAATGCAGTTATACGCTCACAATAAAAAGACACCTCTTAATTGGTTTCACACTTTCTGTAAGCTCCAATAGGGATTTCAGAACTCTGAAACATATCTTAATTTATATCTGGATTCAGGTGTCGGAATACCACTTTTGTGTTTCCAGAACATCGGAATTTTTGGAATTCCAGAGGATCAGTATTGTGGAATTTCGACATTCAGGAATCAGGGAAATGGGACGATATCAAAATACAGACATTGTTGAAAAGAGCACAGCAAACAATTGACTAAAAGAAGCTACACAAATCTATATGCTGATTGATTCAATAATCCTTAAGATCTAACAAATCTTCTCTACTATCTGCTCTCTAAAGAGTGTTCGGCATGCGGGAATATTGGAATTGAGGAAAATCGGGATCTAGGAATGTTAGAACTCTGGGAAGTATGGATTCCGGAGTTTCTGAATTCTGGAATGTTGAAATTTTGAAAACTAGAAATTTCCATATTCCTAAATTTCGGAAAGTTGGAATTTCACTATGTGAGAATTGCGAAAGGTTAGATTTAGGTATCTGCATTCCGGAAACAGCAGTTTGAAATATACGATATGCTTACTTGTTAGTATTTTTTATGACAAGGGGGCGGTAGACCAAATAAGTGTTCTAATTTCTGCCTTAGAGTCACTTCGTTGAATTTCAGGATAAGTCCAGGTCGAGACCAGGCACACAGCTCTCAACCAGTTCATCAGATAATTTCTCTGTACAATTCTCAGCACCCAATGCAGCGAAAAGTTCACTTTTAATTGAATTAGACAGAAACAGACTGAAAGAATTGGAAAATGTAATTTGAAAGAGGTGTGGATGTTAATATAGAGACATAAACAAGAACACAAGAAACGCTGTGTGTATAGTCCAATAACTCTTCAAAGAAAATCATTGTACTCCATCGTTAACATTCCCTTTCATGTCTCGGGAGGAACAAACTATCAGCAGCTCTTTTTGGAGAGCGGCAGAGACGACGTCAGAAACGCAGTTAAAACGCCACGAATTTTATTGGAAATTTTACGTTCAGCCGTGAGTTTCAGTCCATCGATTTCAAATAGCGGCGACCATGAAACCCGCATAACAGGTGTTACAGCTTTTGAAACTTTCTGATCATGATAAAAAATTCATTTTAACATTTCAACCACTCTTGCTACATGACAATTATTGGAAGAGGTTAAGAAAATATGCATAAGCGTCATTCCGGCATTCTTTTACTTTCTAATTGCACTACATGTTAGAGAATTTTGTCAAATAGCAATTTGCTGCAGTGTTTTGTTTTCAACGATTTCTTTGTAGATTGTCTCTAACATGTTTAAATCATTATTTGTCGTACTAGATTTGTTGAATAGAAATCATGATAAGATGTTAAAAGATTAACCAAGAGTCCTATTAAAAAACAGTTGGAATATTTTAACGTAATAAACAAAATTATGCATTCAAGCATAACATTCTCAACGGTTAACCGTAACCAAATACAATTTCAGTAAAACGCCTAACGTTTGGTTAAGGTTGATCAACTTGTCAACGTCTTCTATTGTCAACGCACCGCGTCACATCAAAAATGAAGAAAAATATCGAACAACCTTACACATTCAAATTATGCATATGAACATCGCTCACAACGAACGTCAACACCGACAGGTGAAGAAGACAGTCTGTTTATTACATTTTGACTGAGGTTATATGCGCAGGTAGGTAGGTTGTACTTTCTGCTAGTAGAATGGTTTTGATATAGAATATCACTCCTGGGCTCTCTTAACTTCCTTAATGCCTTGATGTCGTACCGTGTAGTTTTTTTTTTTTTACTAAAATTAATCAACTGTTGAAGACTTGAATTTTTTTATTTATTTATTTTTGGTGAGGGGCAATATCCAATAAGCCATGACTCGCGTTTTTAACAACACATAAATTATGAACCCAAATCTTAAAGTTTCTTAGCTCGTAGAAACTGACATTCAAACATTTATTTAAATCATTTTATATTGATCAATAGGTACTAATGTCCAAACTTTACCATGCAGTTTAACCTCTGCATGATTGCCCTGCATGCCTACAGCTCCAGAACTAAGGAATTTGAACATTATGTTTTTATTAATAATTTCTTTGTTTGTTGTTTTAATATTTCGTCCTTATGAAAATGATAAATAATTTTGTCCTTAATGTATACTGTACTTACATACAAAAAAGGTAATGGTATCCTCCTGTGCGATGCCGTGAACGGCGCATGGAGGAAGTGGAGGTAGCGCTCCACATATTCTCCACCAACGACAAGAAATGAGGTGGAGTGGCCATCCCTATGCTCTACCGCCTTTACCTCCTAAGGTGCCCAGAAATAGGGATCAATTTGATGGAAGGCTGAGTACACCTCGGAGTGCCAGGAATAGGAACACTGAAAAAAAGTCTCCAGAGTTCAGGGCGGGAATTGAACCCAGGGCGCCCGATTCGTAGTACATAGTTCTTAAAATTTGACAATATCACCTAACGTGCAGGATCTTTGCCTTCGTGTGAAACGAAATTTCAATAACGGAACAATGTTTTAAGGAAGATGGAACATATTCTTCAGAATTTCTTAATTCTATGTGTATAGGTTTTCAATGCAAATTCAAATAAAGCTTTGAAGGAAAACAATGTAGATGAATTGTGTTTGTTTGAGTCACTTCCAATGGAAACGTGGTAATTTAGAAACATTTTGTACGTTGAAGAAGCATGGTCTTCCTTGTTCTCTTCCTTTCTCCCTGCAGAAACCGAAACGTGTAAAGTATTCGCTTGAACAAAAAATGTCGGTTGATTCGGTCAACGTACGACAAGTTCACGAAAATGAAGGAAAAGAATAAACTGGCCTCAAGAGAAACATTGGAAATGACGAAACGGATGTCTAGCAATATCTGGACTAGATATAGACTGTCCAAAAGGGACACGTTAACAAACGAGTAACAGAAACCGTAATAGTCACAATGTAAAACTTCTATTATTCATATGAATATTGCAATGCATCTGGTTAAGTTAAAATGTTTCCATCAGAATAAATTTTTTCAGTTACTTAATTACTGATATTTTTATTTCTGAGACTGTTATCAGTTTTTCTTTTCATTTTCCAACATATGATCATAGAGAATGACCTTATGTAAAGGAAATAGATATTTAAGTATCTTATTGTTGGTAGTAGGTGGTTTTATTTCTAGTACTTAGTGCTGTACAACAATACTTATAAATGTTACAAAATCTCAAGTTCTGAAACACCGCCATTACGCTATGGAGATTAATCAAGGCGACCTAGATATATTTCAGTAGCCTCGGAGTATTGGAGCAGTTTTGTGGAGTCAATTATGAACGTTTAATTTTTTACTATGTAACACTTGCAAAGATCATTTCTACCAAAATATTCACTCAAATTTCAATACCTACATGGTTGAGAAATAATCGATATAAGCGTCCTAACCGATTTTGTTATTTAATTAATAGAATTGACAAGGATTACAGATAAAAGGGTGGAGCATCACGATCAAATTTATCCAAATGATATTTTTTTCTTTACGAAAACAACAGTAGTCAATTTTACTATCTTCTTTATAGTGGGGGAGCAAATAGCTTTCCGTGTGAATTTTGTGCTATAATATTGTGGTTTCTTTTATTCGTTAATTGGTACCCAGAAGAACAAAGAAATGCTTGTTTCCACTTCGGACACTCGTCCACTAGTTGGAGGTGGGGTAGTGGCGGGCAAGAAATATCATGCTACTTGGTCCAACGTTTTTTGTTGTAACTTTTTTCCTGTATAAGATAGAGCGTCCCTACATAGCTCAAATGAAACTAACAACTTGCACTACAAAGTTTGTGTTTGTATAATGTAAAAAAATATGGCACAGATCAATAATTCCTACAAGGTAACCAAAAAGTTCTTGCCGTTTTTAACGTTGCACGGGAATTCGTGATCACTGATACTGAAAATAGTGCCTCAGGTTCTGAAAAAGTGATCGGGGTAGTAGTGAGACATTGACTGTAACCAAGACAGTTGCTTTGTTCGCTCACAGCAGTCATATCTCGAGTAATGGCGAAGTCAAATGGAAGTGTCGAAGCAGCTCGTTCTGGGTTTTCTACTTTGTAACATTAACGTACGTTTTTCCGCAGCCGAATCAAGTTATCGAATACGCCAACTGATTTGGGGATGAGTCTCTGATTTGAAACACGGCTAGACATTAGTTCCAGAAATTCAGGTCGAGAGACCTGTCCTTGTGTGATGAACCCTGTCCTCTATGAAACTTCTAAGCGTTCCGGACACAGTTTTACATCGCATGATCCTGTGCTTTATACCACAAGACCACCATCCAATATCTAACCATTTACTTCCCCACTAATAATTTAGCAACAAAACCCCCTTCCAAGTTCCAT
>JAGDQP010030427.1:0-22623 GCA_022664845.1 Lepisma saccharinum | reverse complement strand
ATAATGCGTATGAAGTGAAACATAATAATTGCAAAGACTATACAATTGGTATATTTGAAGTGGGACTAAGAAATGTATTGGAACGTGAACCGACTGAAGTTCAGAAAGTGTTACTTGTTAAAGATATTTTTGCTGAACATAAGGAATGATTTTAGTGTGAAGAAAAAAAAGAATATAGATTTAAGACGATTAATATGGTGGATAAAACATGCTTTAGTGGTTTGCATAATAACAAGCAGGCACAGTAGGGCAAAAGACTATACATATGTACATAGAAATTTAGATGGAACTTATGTACCATGTAGGTATTAGATATTCGGTTTTGACAGAAGAGCACATCGATACCATGAACAGTATTTGTATTACATATGGTTTACATAAACATGAAATACGATGGGTTAGAAATTTTCCCATTTGGGTGAACCCAAGTTGCGTTATGATGACCTAAACACCAATAGTTTTGTTTTTTCCTGAAGGATTAAACCCTGACAATGATTTGATATTCTATGGAACCTTTATGCGAAAAGTTACTGCTCTAAAGAGCGAGGTATAATAGAGGTGTGAGCATTGTGTGAAGACGTTAGTGACAGTTAACTTATAAGAAATACTTACAGTGAACACACGAGAAACCATGGAGGGATCACGTTACGGTAAAGTGATTACGAAAGAAGAACCATGTTGGTGTAGACCTGACTTTATAGATTTTGAATGTTTGGAAGAAATGCTAAAGGACTTTGACATTGAAAACAATTTTAGATGTATCTGGTGTTACTACATGTTTGAAGAAGAAAAAGGCGTGTGTACTTGCGGACAATTTGAGAACAATGAATATGTGTTGCACATACTAACGAATCCAGATTCTGTTCATGCGCTTTATGATCTGTTTAATAAGTTTCATTGTTATACCAGAATTAACTTTATTTCCTTTCATCGGTGTTTGGCAGAACAGGTAAACATCCATTTGGACAATGTGCGTGAAATTCTGCAAGCAAAAGTTAAACCTAGTGAATGAAACTGTATAATAATATTTTATGTGAAATGTGTAATTTTATGCAGTGACAGTGTATTGATTAGTACTGTAGAAACAAAATCAAATTTAACACAAACTGTGAGACTAAAAAGAAAATTAGACTTAACAGAAAACTATAGCTTTTGTAGAAAAAAACACTACTTCAACGTGAAAAGACATTTAAGTGAATTGGAAAATACCTTTTTTTAGTGGACAAAATCTAAGTAATGTATATTATGGTGATGGTTTTTTAAAAAATAAATAGTAAGGTGAAATATTTACGTGTTTTATTTTTATGTGTTTTCAGAATTATGATGAGGTATGCAGTATTTATAATACTGTGTTTTAATTTTGAATATTATTTATACCCTTTAAGCTCAGGTTGACATATTAAATTTTGCTTGATTTACATAAAATGTGCATTTGATAGGTTTAATGTTATAGAAATAAAACCTTTGCGTACAATTATTAGGAAATTATTGTAACTGTTTTTTAGTGTTTGGACTACTCGATTTAATACATAATAAAATAACTGAATGACAGACATAAAGCATATAGTACTTTGTATATGTGTAAAAGCTTAATGAAAGTTGGTTTTTGATTATTTAATTGAATGGTCTGCATTTTAGGTGAAGACCAAAGAACAAACTTTTATTTTGTTAGGGAATAGTTTACTGTGTTTCAAAATTAAAGTTTAGTATACGTGGGGGTAATGTGGACTCTAAAAGCAACATCACCATTTAAAAATGCAAAATTATGATACACAAATATTTGTTTATTAATATTACAGACATCTTCACACTTTGTAAACATCCAGACTTGCATTGGAAATTTAAGTAAATCACCATTACAATCTAAAATGCTAATGGAAACAGAAAACATAGGGTACACTTTGAACAGTAAGATTCGTATCACAAATGCAAACAAAATTCTTGACATATACTGTAGCATCTGAAATATGATGATTTTGATATTCGAAGTCGAGTACCGAAGTCTGGCACAAATGAGTGAGTGTTTGAATGATACCTTATGTAACTGGCACCTACGTAGGGAAACGTATGACTTTGTCTCCAGCCACTTGTGGTCTGTGTGTACACAGACTTCCGAAGATTTATTTATTTCGGGTATCTCCATATACAACTCGGAGACTATTTTACATTGGAGCTTAGCAACAGCAACAAGCATGAACAATGGGAAAGGAAATTGGACGGAAACGGACATAGCCTTGAAATAACATATAATCCCGGCCTTTGCCTGATAAGACTTGAAAACTTCAGTCAGGATGGCCGTCTCTAGGAATGGAATCCTGGACCTCCGGAATGCAAAGCCAGCTCCAAAACATTGAGCCACGGCCGCTCGGTGCTTCATTTCATATAGCTTTTGTTTCACAAAATGTTCGTTAGCGTTGACATAGAAGAATTTTACCATTTTTCCTTTGAATGAATGACAGTATGATGAAATCAAACCCTGAAGAACACAGAGTTAGGTATTGGAAAGGTCGGGGCATCAAGTTTGTAAACACTGTTGCTTTTATTTCCATTAATTTAGTTATGAAGCAAAGATTCACTTAAATTAGAAAAATAAATGCATATGTACGAGCTGCTAAACTTCGTTCCTTTGTTTCAATAATTCTCCTTTTCATTGTGAGGCGTTCCGCCTTTTCCACTGTGCACACAAAACCACTTAATTGATAATGAGTGCATCTGAAGGGAGTCTAGCATCTCTGCACTCTAACACCGCAGGAAGCAGCCACCAAACAGATGCTTTCATACGGGGATGTTTATTGTTTCCTGCCTCATTTCTTTTGCTGCTGATGGATTTTTGCGAGGTGACAAAGGAATGTAGCCCAAAAGAAGCTATTTCTTCGGAATAAATGCAAAACTGCTACCAAGATTTGATTGTGTATTACCATAACTGCCGTCTTCGTAAATCGAAATTCTAGGAATTTCTCACTATTAAATGTGGCGAAAGAACACCCCCCCTTAGAGGGGTGTTCAGAAATTTTCCTTAGGTGGGGTGTTGTCGAAGTCTAGGGAGGGTGTTAGGGGGCTGTCGGGGGGGGTGTAGCGTACTCCCTGTGTGTATGTAAGAAGTAGGAAAGTTCCTACAAAATTTTTTGTCCTCTCGAACTTATCGCTTCCTTCGAATGATAGGAGGAAGATGTTTTATCAGAGATGCTTCTCTCTGTTTGAATGTAGTGAAACACTTGTGGAATTTTGAAGGTGAAAGTGAAACATACAAATTTGACCCACCCTATTTCCGGGTTAACAACGCCCGGAGAGGGAGGAAGGTTCAGGAGAAATTTGTTTCAGCAGGTTTTTGTTAGTGACTTGCCTCCAGACAGACGTAAGGAAGTGAAGCAATTTTACAAGGAAGATAGGCGAAGAGGCAAGTATACCTTAAAGGGGGGACGAACACCCCAATTAAGGAAAATCTGGCAGAATCACTGGTTCGTGAATACCGTAGCACAAGTGAATCTTGAAAAAGTCTCTTTGTACACGGCAAATACAAAAAACGTGTCAGTAAATGCTCTGGACGGAAAGAGAGACAAAAGCAGAAATTTATCATTAAAACGCCGTTATTAAAATGTGAAATATACGATATAGTTTCCACATTATTTCTAGATTCTGGAGCATCCCATAACGTAGCAAGCGAAACTATAGTAAAACTATGGATTAGAAATGGAGCAAGAATTAGAGATGTAAAACTACCTATAAACACTGCAAATGGGCAAAGTTATACTATTGTGGAAGTTACAGCCGTTGTAAAAGTACCATGGTTTCTCAATAAAGGAGAATTTTTTTGTTACGAAACATTTAATAAGAAATGTCATAGCATGGCGATCCTTTTTGCATGGTACGGGAATGATCTTGTATATTAGAGAGGGAACGTTTATACATGGTTTCCATGACGACGTTCATTATTATCTTTTTGAACCGGCTAGTGAAGATGAATCAGCATTGGATGACGAGAGTTTCCAATTAAATTGCAAATTAGTAGACACAGACGACATCGAGATCAAAGAAAACATTGGAACAAAAGTAGAATATTCCGGGAATATTTCAGATTCTCTAAGACAGAGAATTATGTAAATAGCAATGAAACTTTGATAGCTTCACGGAATGAAAGCGATCCCAACAGGGAAGTTTTCGAACAGCTGTTAGAGAATTCAGTTCTCGACGAGGACTGGAAACTGACATTTCTAAGACTGTTGTGTTTTTATTCGGATGTGTTCTCAAACGATTTGAAGATTACTCCCTTGATTCAGTTTAGAATTGAAGTAACTTATACAAGACCATGGACTGCTCGCTTGCAGCCAATGACTGAGGAAAAACGTAGAATTTCAAAATTTTTTGCTTGAAGAAATGTTGAGAAAAGGAGTAGTTAGGAGGAGTGTATCACCATACAAGAGTCATTTAATACTGCATATGAAAAAAGACTCAAGTTATGAGGCAGTGCTCGATTTACATAATCTGAACTCAGTTATTCAACCAATGAGCTATAGGTTAGCAGATTTTCAAGGCATTTTTGCATTTATGGGGAGTAAACGTTACTTTAGCTGTGCAGATGTCTGTGATGCATATAATTCAGTAGAATTCGAGGAAAATTCAAGGAAATATACAGCATTTTTGAATCCTTTTGGAAAATTTGAATTTTCGTCCACGCCATATGGCTGCAAACGGGCCTTTTGTTTTGTCACAGCTGATGGAGATGGTTTCGGGCGAGGCAAATTTTAATTTTGCCATTGTATTTTACGATGACGTGCTAGCCGCATCTATGTCTATAGAAGAGCATTATGAGAATGTGATGTTCATATTACAACGGTTTAGGGAACCAAATCTATCGATTAAGCCTTCCAAGTTCCGAGTCGCAATACAAAAATTTGAGTTCTTAGGCTATAAAATTGAACATTGTACTTATTCATGTACAGAGGAGAAGCTAAAAATGATTAATCAATTGGAAAGACCCAGGACCCGAAAGCAACTCATGAGTTTGATAGGAATACATAGTTATTTTCGCCAATCTGTGCCTCATATGGCGGAAATAATGCACCTCTCAACAGAATGCTTAAAAAAGATGTTTTGTTCTAGTGGGACAGGCCTTTCTACAAATTCAGAAAATTTTGTTAGAAAATTCAGCTTTATGTCTCCCGAACTTGCGAAAAGATTTTTATTTGTTCTTAGACACAAGTGCTATGGCGACTGGTTTTTCCCTTTTGCAGAAATCAGATGAGGGCAAAATGAATGTTGTTTACTTTGGTAGTAAACAACTTAATTCAACACAAGCGAGATATGATGCTACTAAGAGGGAACTTTATGAAATTTTAATTTCTCTCAAAAGATTTCAAAAATTTTTGTTACTATCTGAAGGAGTGACTTATGTGTACACAGACAGCAAACGTTTGTTGCCTATAATTAAAACAGCTAATGTTTCGGCATTAATAGCTCGGGTCTCCGGAATTTCCCGATTTTGTACTGTAATTCGATACTTAGCAGGGAAACGACTATATGTAGATATGCTTCCAAGATTGAAACGAAATTTCACAGATCCTGAGACTTTTGTGGTGGATAAGAGAATGGAGGTGGATTACCCACTCGAAGTAGAAGAGAATGATGGCTTTTTGAAAGTTGAGGACGAAAATGGCGTGCTCGTTGATTTAGACGACATCCAGAACATGGACGTAGATGCACTAGAGGTGTACGATAGCAAAAGACTAAGGGAGGAGAGGAAAATAAGAAAATTCGAGAGGAGAAAAGAGTATGGAAGTTGTGATGGAGCACATCATTTTCCCGCAAGAGTGAGGAAAGAATTGTTCGAGATATTGCCTATGGCACAGGTGGGTTCCGCACGACCCACCACCAACATATACCTACATATGATTTCGTTCAAGATGTTGTCAGTCTTGAAGTTTTAAGGCAAGCACAAGAAGAAGATTTGATCTTGTCGAAGTTAAAAACCCTAATGAAAAATGAAGAAGTTTAATTAGGTGAAAAAGAAAAGAAGCTTTATTTGAAATTCATAAATGAAACTAAATTAGAGAAAGAAGATATTTTACTTTGTGATGTTGCTTGGGCTTCCTCTTGAAGCCCGAGTTTCCAGACTCCATCCACTCGGCCACGGAAGACGGATTAGCAAAAAGAGAAACCAGATCCCAAGATCTCACCAAAATAACCTCTCTTCCACAACTGCTTAATACGCGACCTGTTGGTGGAGTGGAAGAAGTGCTAGATAACTCAGTGATACACTTCAGTTTCGCACACACAAGTGCATTGATCGGTGACCTTGATTTCTGTTGCTTGAAAAAGGCAGTCGAGGCAAAGAAATTATTTTCAACAGATTTATTATAAAACAAATAGTGCTTGTGAGTAATACAGAATATACAAGTGGAGAAAAAATATGACTTGCAACGCAAGATAAAGGTAAGCTTACAACGGGTAGCTTCTTGCTCCCAAATATATATATATATATATATATATATATATATATATATATATATCATCAAATGGGTAGTCCAACTGACTCCCTCCAAGATATCTAATCAACGGGCAGCCGCACCTGCTCCCATAACTTATTTTACTTTCCTCGGTTTCACAAAATACATTTACAACCCTCACGGAAAGAAAACGAATGTACACTAATAGAACATACAAAATACATACACTATAAATACTATATCCTAACATATGCATATACAAATACCTGGGACTCGATTTGTGGCCTGCCGTGTGAGTTTCCTGACTGAAATTCCCTCTTTCTCACACAGACGACTATGAAAATGGAGGAGCGGGAAAACTATCCAGTGAATCCACAAATAGGCAATACCAGCTTTCCGACTTCCTTCACTTCCAGAATGGAATTCCTCAAAATAAACTATGTACAGCTCACACACGCAGCTCACTCGTCGATCCCATAACGTTCGAAATTTTAAGTTACATAATATGTGCATCACACACCTACGATAGCGACGAACTGCAGCTTGGGCTTCAGCCGTCGTGTCTCGAACCCATGGACAAATCTGATTGGCTTACAAGCAGCCCAATCAGGACAAAGGATTCAAAATATACCATTTCAAATTCACAACACTAAATCATAAATAAAAAACACCAGATTTGGGCAAAAAACTACATACTAAAAACAAGTACAAAAAAAAACACCGAATCCAAACTCATACCATTACAACTGAGAGTAATTAGGAATGATAGACTTAGAAAAAACAGGAAAGTCAGTTTTCTTCCTGAAAAATTACGTCGTAGGGCTCTAGTTACGTAATATTATATTTTATGGAGAGCACACCCAGGTATTAGGGCAACATTTTACAGTATTAGTAAGCAATTCTCATCGCTATTTATGAAGCACGATATAGCCCAATATATCAAGAACTGTCGAATGTGTTTGCAGTATAAACCTAGAACGGGAAAACAGATTGCTCTACACAATAGTAAGCCTTATACAGCCCCAGGAATGGCATTGTACACAGATATTCTGGACCCCTATTGCGCTAGTTCTAAGGGGGACTACCGGTATTTAATGCTCACAGTAGATGCCTATACTAAGTTTATTCGATTTTCCCACTGCGGAAAATTTCCGCTCGAGCCACGTTTAATTGTTTACTGAAAGTATTTTGTCAGTCGAAATTCTACCCGGAATCTCTGATAACACTAGTCAACAAATTTAAACTTTTTTGTAACATGAGAGAAAACACCTGATCTGAAAGGAACTTTTTGCGCTGAATTCGAATATGCATTCAATTTTTCTCCATCACGTACAGTTCTCCCGCGACAGAGGGATTTTGGGGAAATTCCCTAAAAAAATCCCTTTTTCACGTATTTTATACCCCTAGCTCTTGTCCCCTTACGCATAATAACACAGAAATTATACCAAAGTAAATCTTGATTGATACATAATAAACCCTCCAAGTTTCATAACAACTGCATTATTCTATCTAGAGAAATAAATATATTTGTATGTATACTGTGTGTACTGTTTATTGCACCACATAACATTGCTTTCAGATCTCTTGAATTTGTAAAAACTATTTGCTGTATTACCACGAACAAAGACATAAAATAGAATACAATACAATTCACAAGTGTGACAATTTACAATAAACAATAATACAAATATACAAAATGTCATGAATAAGCCATTGAAACTACCAGAATGTATGAAATTTCCATTGAGTTACAAATCTATACACTACTTCCTTCTTTTGTAAAAAGTGTTGCATTCACTAACAAGACTCCAACAATAATCCCCAACTTTGAAGGATCCCATCATCCCTGGTACCTTTTCTCCATGACCATTGTCTTGGTGGAATCTTTCCCCTGTTCGTCGCAGACAGCACCTACGTTAGCAGGAAAAAGCTAAGGTGGGAGTGTAAAAACTGGATTTGTAAAGACATCCTACAACCCAATTCTTTGTATTTCTGTAGCATGTCCTGTACGATTTCAGTGTAATTCTCCTCTTTGATATTGCCGAAAAAGTTGCTAACAGCACACTTAAATGCTGTCCAGGCAGCTAGTTCGGCACTGTTTACCTTGCTGTCAAAGTCAATGTTGGATCCGTGGATGTAGATGTTGATCTCGATCCTCCATCATCAGACTCTTCTGGGCATATCTCTCCCCAGTTGGTAGGTGGCTCGGGAAATGGAAGCTCAACCCAGGGCGGAACAGATCTAATTGCGGATTTAACGCTGGGGAACTTATTCTGCATTTGCTTCTTTTAGAATGTTCCTTATCTACTGTGAGACAAAAATAACATCATTCACATGGTTGGTGGGTTCTCTTCACACCATTGGTACAGAAATTTTCATGAATCTCCGTTTTCCTTTGGTACATTCAAATAAATTGAAATTAAAAATGTACAGAACGGTTATTGTGTCAGTAATACTTTACGATTGCGAAAGTTGAAGTACGAACCTAGCAGATGAACATAAATTACGTGTACTTGAAAATAAGATTTTCAGAAATCTAAACAAAACAAAACGCGACGAGGTGAGTAGAGAGTGGAGGAGATTACATAATGAAGAACTCCAACGACTCTACGATTCAACAGATGTTGTAAAAATAATGAAATCGTGAGGACTAAGGTGGGTAGGTCATATAGCTCGGATGGGGAAAAACGAAGATTATATTCTATCCTGGTTGGAAGGCCGGATGGAAAGAGGCCATTCGGAAGAGTGAGACGCCGTTGGAGGACAATATTAGAAGAGATCTTCGAGAAGTAGGTGTTCGTGATGAAAACTGACTTAGTATTGCCCAGGATAGAATCCAATGGTGAACATTTGTTGCAACAACGATGAACTTACGAGATCCATAAGCCATAGGGTTAGTTACTTAGCTTATTGTTATACCTTTGCTCCACTTCGTTCTGATTGGAAATAAGTAAACTCATACGGTAAGAAAGCGCTGAAAATGTGAATATGCTGTGAGTTGAACTCACATTACTTGAGAGCATTCTGTATCACGCAATGAATTAAAGAAAGATAGTTTCTTAAATGAATAGTCCGGCACCTTCACTTTACAGAAGTCCGATGGTAATATACGTTAAATAGTAGACCTACTGATTTTCTTCAACTAAATTTTATTTCTATGAATAAAATTTCATTTTTACAGAACTTGGATTGTAGTATGGGTATTGATTTTCTTCAACTACATTTTTATTTTTATCATAAGAATTTAACATACCTTCTGTTAAATATTCAGTTAATGACATCTTGATTTATTTTTATAATGCATCTCATCTTAAAATATTCAGTTGTGAAGAATGATCATGATTTAAGTGTATTAATTACGATTAAATCCACTCTTGTTAAATATTCTACTATCAAGGCCTTTTCACAGATGATCGAGCGCTGCCTTTATATTAGAAATGTCTTCAGTTCATACCTAGCAAACACATTCTAACGGGAGTCTTACCAGGGTTTCTCATCGGTCACACGAGGATAATGCTGAAATGCTACTTTTAACTTAGAATGTGCTCAAGTTAACTTGTAAATGACACCTGATATTGTCACTTGACTTGTACAAATAAATAAAATACCTCTCCAGCTGGAGGGAGAACATAAGAATGGATACCGTAGAAGTGACATACTGCTTAATCTAGGATTTCTTTTATTTATAGCCTTTAGGCATCTAAGGCTCAGGCCGGAGAATAGAGGAGGGAAAAAGAAGCTCAAAGTTTTTAATCAGGGCTTATATAGAAGGCACCACAACGGCATTTGTCTAGTGTGACTGTAGACTTTTGAATTTAAATCTGATTTATTTTATTTATAGCCTTTAGGCATCTAAGGCTCAGGTCGGAGGATAGAGGAGGGAGAAAAGATGCTAGAAGTTTTCAGTAAGGGCTTATATAGAAGTCACCATCCGGGCATTTGCCAGGTGGAACTGGAAAAAGCCGTGGAAAATCTCAGGATTGTCAGTGGCAGGGAATCGAATCCATGACTTATGAAATGCTATATGAATGTTCTTTTCTTTTATTTATGGCATATAAACTTTACTTTGAATTTAAATTTTATTTCTATTATTTATGGCCTTTAGTCATCTATGCCTCAGGACGGAGAATAGAGGAGGGAAAGGATACTGGAAATTGACTTGACTGAGTAGATGTGATACGTTTATTACTGCACATGCATGCTTCCATGAAATCAAGTTAAAAAAACTGCTGACCCATTTCAACTCTGATTAGTACTAAATTTGAATGTAAGGTCTAAGTGGTCACTAATTTAAGTTCCTTTGAGTTAAAAGTAGGCTTGTCGTGAACTGAATATATGTGATCTCGTTGGGAACTGGACTTGACTGAGCGGATGTGGCAGGTTTATTACTGCCATGCATACTCCTATGATATGAAGTTTAAAAAAAGTTTAAAGATCATATTAAATTTATCCTTTTCTTTTCTTTTATATACCATACAGTCAACTCATTCTAATAGGTGTTAAATAAGTAATCTTATTTAAACCATGTTATTCAAATATATATATCACATTTCACACTAAGATTCAGAAGCAATCACCATTTAAAACCTTACCAATCCTCTTAGGAAGGTGTGTTCATACCTAAATGGGAAGTAGCTCAGTTCTAGGGCATTCCATAGTATTTAGGAGCTGATGATTTCAATCCCAGCGATCAGTCATCTTAAGTGAGCATCAAGGAATGCAGTATTTAAGAAAACTGTAAAAACACGTAAGTATATCATAGTATTTCACTCATCTCTAATGTCTGAAATCATCCATTCGATTATAGCGCATGTCATATACGCTTTTTCCAATGGGACAAACAGAATATGCATGAGTTTTCCCGTTTCCTCCAAATTTTCTTCATTCCACTAATTCTCTCATTATCATACATTGAAGTAAATGAAAAGTTCCCTAAATGCCTTAAATAATATTCATTTCAATTTATAGAATGTGATATTTTGAAAATTCACAAAAATGGAAAACTTTACTCGAGTTCAGATCAGTGAGAAAGAAAATATTCGAAATTACTAGTTCACTAGCGTCTAGTTAACAGGAATCATGTGACACTTACTTCGTGTGGTGTGCTTTCCTCTGTGATCACATATTTAATCCAAATATTGAACTCAATATTGCCTTCAAACATCGATTTGCTCATGAAATCAAGTACAGTTTTCCTGACTTCACTAGTGAAATGCTGTCATAGTACAGAACTGAAAACTATGACAATCATCAGTGATGAATGCCTAACAGAAGGACTCGAACTCCCGACTGCGTTTGATGCTGAGCTAAAGTCCTCGACCTCGATCATTGGAGCATAGGAAGTGGGAATACAAAGAAAAGATTCTATATTAAACTCTTAATTGAATGCGATATAGCAAACGGAACCCTCATAATTTTAAAATAATCATTCAGAATCTCACCCTTTAATCTAGCTTGAAACTTTAATTTGTGTGTTTTTTTCCTTTATCATATTAGCTCTTCTCAGTGAAGAAGGAAATAGGGGAGAAATAGCAATTATCTTAATTAAAGATAACATTAACATTTGAAGAGTATGTCTGAGCTAAACAATAGAATACCTCGTACGTTCAGTGGTGAGTGCCGGGCTTGGACCTAAATCGCATCGTTGTATATGGTCGATGCATAATCAAGTCACTACAGCAAAGGCGAATGAATAACTTTACAATGGAATTCGATTGAGTCTCGGTGTCAACTTTTTTCTATAAGAAAGCAGTAACATTTCCAGAAATCAATGAATCAATCAAAATGTGGTACATAGTTCGTATGTAACATATACTTTTAAATCAGATCACACTTTCTAAAACACACTGATAGAAAATCAGAAGTTAACGTAAGTTTTCTTGAAGAAGTTCAATTTTCTCAGATCAAAGAGATGGAAAAGTAGTGATCAATGTCTTTCTTAGAAAGTCATTCTACTATTTCATCGATGAAAATTAGGAAAAAAGAGAAATTTTTAGTGCTGATGCCGTCTAACATGCTTTACTAGTACCGATCGAAAGTGTGCCATATTATTAAGTGGACAATCGGTGGCAAGACTAAATAACTAGCCTTAAAAAATAAAAAGTTGTATTTCTTCTCCCTATGTTTAAAGAAAACAATTTATAGTTTCTAAGATTGAGAACATACAGAAAGTAATTTAATTTGAATACTTACGAAGATATGTAAGAACTAAAACGAGGTAATGGAAGTAATAAAATGTTCCTTAACATCTGATATAACATGTTTGATTAAAGGTTGCTACCACGACAACGACGGTAGTAATCGCTTACGTATGAAACAATTCTAGGAAAATTGAAGCCTAGAACGATGGCGGCCGTGATAATTACATATTACGTCGGCTGTGTTCGTTTTCAGATATTTAGACGTCTTTTTACACATATTAAGAACTTAGATTATATACTTTTAAATAAAACCAACGCTGATTTTCATTTAAAAAATGCAAACTGCTACTAGTAGTACTCCTTTTAAAATGATTGGACGTTTCTTTACACATAACAGTAATTTAGATTGTATACTTCTAATAAAGAAAACCGTTGGTTTTCATAAATGAATGCAAATTACTGCTGGCAGTGCTTCTTTTGAAATGTTTGGACGTCTCTTTACACGTATTAACAACTTAGATTGTATACTACCAATTAAAAACCAAGCCACCGTAATATGTAAAAAATATCACTGGAGCCATCGTTCTAGTCTTCAATTATTTTAGAATTGTTTTATACGTAAGCGATTACTACCGTCGTCGTCGTGGTAGCAACCTTTAATCAAACATGTTATATCTGATGTTAAGGAACATTTTATTTCTTCCATTACCTCGTTTCAGTTCTTACATATCTTCATAAGTATCCAAATTAGATTACTTTCTATATGTTCTCAATCTTAGAAACTATAAATTGTTTTTTTTAAATATAAGGAGAAGAAATACAACTTTTAATTTGTAAAGCTAGTTATTTAGTCTTGCCACCGATTGTCCACTTAATAATATGGCACACTTTCGATCGGTACTAGTAAAGCATGTTAGACGGCATCAGCACTAATATTTTCTCTTTTTTCCTAATTTTCATCGATGAAATAATAGAATGACTTTCTAAGAAAGACATTGACCACTACTTTTCCATCTCTTTGCTCTAGAAAAGTGTTCACTAAAAACATTATCTTCCACACATAATCGACTATAGCTATAGTGTTCTCTCTGTTTAAACTAAAAGAAAATCTGAGAAATCCTACATGGAATAAAAGCGTTTCTCGTTCATTTCAGAAGAACCTTTTTTACTATTTGTTTTAATATCATGTTTCAATAACGTGCTTAATTATAGTGTTAATTCTTACTAATCACATAAAACTCTAGCCATGAAGCCTAAGTTTGATTTATTAGTTTACTGTATGTTTTATCTGAAGTTTGCTCTATCACATATTTTAAAGCGTTAAGGTACAAATAAATTATTATGTGAGAGCTCTCTCTCGCTAAAGGATTAAGGAATATTTTTCTGTTGTTTTTCAAGTTTGAAAAAATGAACAACAGATAGCAGCGGAATGTTTAGTATGATTCAAACAAGAGAACATGTTAAAGAAAGCTATAGATTTTTTCTGTTTAGACTGAAAGAAGATCTGAGAAAATTGAACTTCTTCAAGAAAACTTAGGTTAACTTCTGATTTTCTATCAGTGTTTTTTAGAAAGTGTGATCTGATTTAAAAGTATATGTTACATACGAACTATGTACCACTTTTTTTTATTGATTCATTGATTTCTGGAAATGTTACTGCTTTCTTATAGAAAAAAGTTGACACCGAGTCTCATTCGAATTGCATTGTAAAGTTATTCATCCGCCTTTGCTGTAGTGACCTGATTACGGATCGACCATGTACGACGAGACGATTTAGGTCCAAGCCCGGCCCTCACCACTGAACGTACGAGGTATTCTATTGTTTAGCTCAGACATACTCTTCAAATGTTAATGTTATCTTTAATTAAGATAATTGCTATTTCTCCCCCTATTTCCTTCTTCACTGAGGAGAGCTAATACGATGAAGGAAAAAAAACACAAATTAAAGTTTCAAGCTAGATTAAAGGGTGAGATTCTGAATGATTATTTTAAAATTATGAGGGTTCCGTTTGCTATATCGCATTCAATTAAGAGTTTAATATAGAATCTTTTCTTTGTATTCCCACTTCCTATGCTCCAATGATCGAGGTCGAGGACTTTAGCTCAGCATCAAACGCAGTCGGGAGTTCGAGTCCTTCTGTTAGGCATTCATCACTGATGATTGTCATAGTTTTCAGTTCTGTACTATGACAGCATTTCACTAGTGAAGTCAGGAAAACTGTACTTGATTTCATGAGCAAATCGATGTTTGAAGGCAATATTGAGTTCAATATTTGGATTAAATATGTGATCACAGAGGAAAGCACACCACACGAAGTAAGTGTCACATGATTCCTGTTAACTAGACGCTAGTGAACTAGTAATTTCGAATATTTTCTTTCTCACTGATCTGAACTCGAGTAAAGTTTTCCATTTTTGTGAATTTTCAAAATATCACATTCTATAAATTGAAATGAATATTATTTAAGGCATTTAGGGAACTTTTCATTTACTTCAATGTATGATAATGAGAGAATTAGTGGAATGAAGAAAATTTGGAGGAAACGGGAAAACTCATGCATATTCTGTTTGTCCCATTGGAAAAAGCGTATATGACATGCGCTATAATCGAATGGATGATTTCAGACATTAGAGATGAGTGAAATACTATGATATACTTACGTGTTTTTACAGTTTTCTTAAATACTGCATTCCTTGATGCTCACTTAAGATGACTGATCGCTGGGATTGAAATCATCAGCTCCTAAATACTATGGAATGCCCTAGAACTGAGCTACTTCCCATTTAGGTATGAACACACCTTCCTAAGAGGATTGGTAAGGTTTTAAATGGTGATTGCTTCTGAATCTTAGTGTGAAATGTGATATATATATTTGAATAACATGGTTTAAATAAGATTACTTATTTAACACCTATTAGAATGAGTTGACTGTATGGTATATAAAAGAAAAGAAAAGGATAAATTTAATATGATCTTTAAACTTTTTTTAAACTTCATATCATAGGAGTATGCATGGCAGTAATAAACCTGCCACATCCGCTCAGTCAAGTCCAGTTCCCAACGAGATCACATATATTCAGTTCACGACAAGCCTACTTTTAACTCAAAGGAACTTAAATTAGTGACCACTTAGACCTTACATTCAAATTTAGTACTAATCAGAGTTGAAATGGGTCAGCAGTTTTTTTAACTTGATTTCATGGAAGCATGCATGTGCAGTAATAAACGTATCACATCTACTCAGTCAAGTCAATTTCCAGTATCCTTTCCCTCCTCTATTCTCCGTCCTGAGGCATAGATGACTAAAGGCCATAAATAATAGAAATAAAATTTAAATTCAAAGTAAAGTTTATATGCCATAAATAAAAGAAAAGAACATTCATATAGCATTTCATAAGTCATGGATTCGATTCCCTGCCACTGACAATCCTGAGATTTTCCACGGCTTTTTCCAGTTCCACCTGGCAAATGCCCGGATGGTGACTTCTATATAAGCCCTTACTGAAAACTTCTAGCATCTTTTCTCCCTCCTCTATCCTCCGACCTGAGCCTTAGATGCCTAAAGGCTATAAATAAAATAAATCAGATTTAAATTCAAAAGTCTACAGTCACACTAGACAAATGCCGTTGTGGTGCCTTCTATATAAGCCCTGATTAAAAACTTTGAGCTTCTTTTTCCCTCCTCTATTCTCCGGCCTGAGCCTTAGATGCCTAAAGGCTATAAATAAAAGAAATCCTAGATTAAGCAGTATGTCACTTCTACGGTATCCATTCTTATGTTCTCCCTCCAGCTGGAGAGGTATTTTATTTATTTGTACAAGTCAAGTGACAATATCAGGTGTCATTTACAAGTTAACTTGAGCACATTCTAAGTTAAAAGTAGCATTTCAGCATTATCCTCGTGTGACCGATGAGAAACCCTGGTAAGACTCCCGTTAGAATGTGTTTGCTAGGTATGAACTGAAGACATTTCTAATATAAAGGCAGCGCTCGATCATCTGTGAAAAGGCCTTGATAGTAGAATATTTAACAAGAGTGGATTTAATCGTAATTAATACACTTAAATCATGATCATTCTTCACAACTGAATATTTTAAGATGAGATGCATTATAAAAATAAATCAAGATGTCATTAACTGAATATTTAACAGAAGGTATGTTAAATTCTTATGATAAAAATAAAAATGTAGTTGAAGAAAATCAATACCCATACTACAATCCAAGTTCTGTAAAAATGAAATTTTATTCATAGAAATAAAATTTAGTTGAAGAAAATCAGTAGGTCTACTATTTAACGTATATTACCATCGGACTTCTGTAAAGTGAAGGTGCCGGACTATTCATTTAAGAAACTATCTTTCTTTAATTCATTGCGTGATACAGAATGCTCTCAAGTAATGTGAGTTCAACTCACAGCATATTCACATTTTCAGCGCTTTCTTACCGTATGAGTTTACTTATTTCCAATCGGAACGAAGTGGAGCAAAGGTATAACAATAAGCTAAGTAACTAATCCTATGGCTTATGGATCTCGTAAGTTCATCGTTGTTGCAACAAATGTTCACCATTAGATTCTATCCTGGGCAATACTAAGTCAGTTTTCATCACGAACACCTACTTCTCGAAGATCTCTTCTAATATTGTCCTCCAACGGCGTCTCACTCTTCCCAATGGCCTCTTTCCATCCGGCCTTCCAACCAGGATAGAATATAATCTTCGTTTTTCCCCATCCGAGCTATATGACCTACCCACCTTAGTCCTCACGATTTCATTATTTTTACAACATCTGTTGAATCGTAGAGTCGTTGGAGTTCTTCATTATGTAACCTTCTGTACTCTCCACTCACCTCGTCGTGTTTCGCCCCATATAGATTTCTGAAAACCGTATTATCAAGTACACGTAATTTATGATCATCTGCTAGGTTCGTACTTCAACTTTCGCAATCGTAAAGTATTACTGACAGAATAACCCTTCTGTACATTTTTAATTTCAATTTCCTTGATATTAATCGCGATGTTAAGAGTTTCTCGACTGAATAGAAACATGCGTTGTACGATACTAGGCGACTTTTTATTTCTTCCGTGACCTCATTTTTACTTGTTACGTATGCTCTCAAGTATTTAAATTTGTTTACTTTATCTATGACCTCACCCCTAATTCTTATGTTTTTATTTCCTTCATTCACTAAATTAGATTAAGCATCAGGTCACTTCTACGGTATTCATACTTATGTTCTCCCTACAGTTTATTTATTTATATGAGTTAAGTGACAATACCTGGTATGTCTATCTCTCCGGTGGAAGTTTCAAATCTAAAATCAGTTTCTGCACGGTCAATTAAGCTAGATTGAAAGCTGAGATTCTCAATTATTATTTTAAACTGTGGAGGAACTTTCAAATCTGAAATCACTTTCTACACGGCCAGTTAAACTAGATTGAAGGCTCAGATTCTCAATTATTATTTTAAACTGTGGTGGAAGTTTCAAATTAGAAATCAGGTTCTATACAGCCAGTTAAACTGGAATGAATACTCTTCTGTTAGTTATCTTTTAACAGTCTCTTCCCTTCAGCATTACATTTCTCTCACCCGTCTTCCCAATGGCCTCTTTCCTTCCTTTGCAATCTTATTAGTCTTCACTATGCTCTCTTTCTCTCCAAATCTACAATCAAGCTAGCGTATACTCTTTCTTTATTTCTACTATTCAAGCACATGAACTCCGCAGTTTGATATTAACAATTTCCTAAAATTTAAAATCACTGAAAAATAGTCTTTGTTACTATGACTCGGTGTATATATGTGTCTTTCTTTCTATCTCTTTTTTCTGTCTGTTTATCTCTCTGTCTCTCTACTTTCAATCATTCTACCTCTCTCCTCTCTGTATATATGCGTATTTCTATCTCTGTTTTCTGATCTATCTATCTCGGTACCCTCTCATTTTCCCCCCGAAAGTGTCCAATAGGGGCTATGTTCAAGGTGCCATCCTGACATTTCCCTGGTGTGTCTGCGGAAAAAAAGTGAAAAAATCTGTCTGAATGGTCAGCTGCAGGGATTGAACCTAGGACTTTCCAAATACTAACTCAACGCTCTACCACTGAGCTACAACGGTTCAAATTCACAGCTCTATGCTGCACTCTAATATAATAGAAATTTACTTCTTTGAACATATTTATATTTACATTAGTATTCCGCTCAATGAAAAAACATTCTTCAACATACGTTTAGCCCTCTCCATTCAGAGCTAAATTGGGTTACTTTTTAATGCTGATAAGTAGCTCTAATCAGAAGATAGGTGATTTAATCTCAAAATTAAACTGGATAACATATATTTGCCTGATGTGACTAAGGAAAACTCAAGGAAAAAATAAAAACCTCAGTGAAAAAATTCAGAGCTGAAAACATGCATTTAAAGTTCAAAGCAAGATTGAAACTGAGCTAGCAGAATTCAGATCAGCACTAACGCCTGTGAATTTTCAAGACAGCCCGTACATTTCTCCCAGGATTTTCATTTTTAAGGGGTCCGTGAAATCTAAGAACAGGAGCTATAGTTTTCTATCCAGCAGGCTACAGGGTTTTCTATCAGGATTTCTTTTCTCCTCAAAATTCTCCCGTAATCTTGTAAGAACAACCACGCTAAAAGGATTTTCCTTTTCTCAATTTTCCCACCGAAATAGATGTGTCAATCTCAGTCGCGGATTTCAGATCAGCACCAAAGGCAAACGCGGGTTCTAATCATTTTCCTTGTCATTCCTAACTGATGATTTATATGGGTTTTCCTCAGTTTCTTCTAACGAATGCGTACTTCATACCTCTAATAAGCTACTTCATTTTTTCCATCTCTTCCTCAAAAAGAGTTCTCACCAGGGAGGATGTCATCTCTAAGAATTATGAAGGGATTAAGTTAAGATACAAATATAAATTAAAATTGTGTATTTCTCTATCTCGAAATAATCTAAAAACTTCTTTCCTCTTAAAACAAACTAAATCACACACTCACTCGTATATCAGAAAGAAGGTTTTAATGCGCAAAAGTTTACGGAACAAGAAAAATAATACAATCACTTCCTTATTTTTCGCTTTCAGCAATATTTAAATCAAATGTTTAACTTATGTGAATAAATTACACATTAGAGACTGGCACTTACTTCTGATAATCAGTGTATTTTTTTGCTTTATGAAACAAGCAATGTACTATTAGAAGTGAGTAGTAAAATGACCTCACCACACACTATTTTATTATCTTCTGTAAAAGGAAACTTCAAATCATGAGGGATGATCTGAGATATACTACGTCAGAAAAAAGACCGTTCACAAAGTTAATTCAAACAAAAAGAATAAACTATTACCAAAATTTTACGCAGAAGAGGGCATCTTAAAATTTTATCGCAAGGGAGGAGAGATTTTAGCATTTTAATCTTCTAACAAGATTTAAACATTCTGACCTCATCGAGTAAAGAGATTACTATGATTTTCTTTCTTATGACTCTCATGAAATGCAAATGTTTCATTTATCTTCCATCAATATTTGAACATTCTAACCTCATGAGCATCAAACTCTGATTTACACACTCACTTCTATATCAGAAGGATGCTTTCATACGTCACAGGATGACTAAACAAAAGTAATGAAATCACTTCCCTCTTTTCCCTGAACTAACATGCACTACTGATAATCAATGTATTTTTCACTTGTTTAAGAGATAGCCATTGTACTATGATAATTTGACTAATACACATACGTCATACTCACGCGATCATTATCCTCGTGTATATAAGGAAGTACAAATTATAAACCTTTATTCAAAATAACTTAGACACTTAGTGTAGACATAATGAGAAGTATACAGATAGTACTCTTTATTTATTAATCGTTCAAAAAAACGTTAGATTCGTCTCTAGAAAACCAGATAAAGGATTCTTCATTTTAATCTCATTTCTATATGTATAGTGTTAACAACCAGTTCGCTGTCTCACTCTACATTCACATTACTCTTTAGATGAATAAATAAAATTATCGTACATTGTTCCGTAGGAATTCAAAATGAAGGTGAGCTTTTTTAAAAAATCTATATATTTTCTTTCAATTTAAATTCCATACTTAGATTATTCATCTTTTCTCTATAATTCATTTTTCAGACGGTTACTGAATTATTAATATCTTCCTAAGGATGGGATTTACAGCGATTCTGGCAGAGTTTTTAATTTAGAGGGTACTATAAATTTATTTTTCAAGCTACAGGGATTCTACCAGAATTTTCAATTTTGAGGGTGCTATTAATTTCGGTCGATTACTGAATTATTAATATCGTGCTAACGATGGGATGTACAAGGATTCTAGCAGAAATTTCATTCTTAGGGTGCTATAACTTTTTTTTTCATAAGTTCAATCCCAAAGAGCGTTTTCCAAAGAATTTTTCTGACAGGCGGTAGAGGCATTCTAGATAGGACCTACAATTTTTTCTATCCAGCAAGCTATACGGTTTTTTAACCAGGATTTTTTAATTTACGAGGGTGTGTGAATTTTCAAGACAGAAAACATAGTTTTCTATCAAGTATGCTATACAGTATTTCTTCTAGGATGTTTAATTTGGAGGGTCTGTGAATTTTCAAGACAGGGTTTCTGCTTGGATTTTTAATTTTAAGTGGTCCGTGAATTTTAAGTACAGGTGCTATAGTTTTCAATTCAGCAGGCTACAGGGTTTTCTATCAGGATTTCTTTTTTCTCCTCAAAATTCTCCCGGAATCTTGTACGAACAGCCATCTCCAAAAGGATTTTCCTTTCGCAATTTCCCCACCAAAATAAATGTGCCAACCTCGCCTGACTCATCTAATAACACGTCTGACAACAACGTAATGACGTGAAACGGCAATGAACTCGCAACTGAGCTACAAACCCCTGATGACGTCACAGCCACCATGTTACCCTCGAACACCAGCTCAACAGATAACCTCATATCACCACTTCATCAGATGTGCCAACGTCCATGACTCATCTAACACGTCAAACAGCAATGAACTCGCAACTGAGCTACGAACGCCTGATGACGTCACAGCTACCATGTTACCCTTCAATGAGAGCCACCCGCCATCTTAAATGACACAACCATATCCTTTTCATGATCTTCCGTAATTAACAGCCTTGCAACATCATAACATGGAATGACGTCAATGAACTCACTATGTTCCTCCAACCACCCTTATAACACGTGCTCCTACGAAATTAACAGCCTTATGTTACCTACACATCCCCAGCCGCCTTGTTACCTCACTTTTCCATCCATTCTTATCACACGTGCTCTTTTGTAATTAAGAGCCTTCGGTTACCTACACACCTCATAACACGTCACCAACCCCCCTCCAAGGGCAATCAACTCACAACGCACATGGAGATGGTTCAACTTACCCCAAAGGACCTGCCCGCGACCAAGTGCCAGAACATCTACTCACGTAAACTTAAGGATGGGCTTTACATACTCTCTCGACACACGAACCACTCCTTACACAAGAATGCTTTTATATCCGATTCATAACGAATTAATCATGAGCTCAGCAAAGGACGACTTTATTAATTTTAGTTTGGATAAAGTAACAAATACCTAACGTTCTCTATTTTGGATAGTCTGGGGACAAATACAGATTAACGAATTTATCGTTTATAGTTACTTTTCACTTCTCATATTATTATTATTATTTTAACGGGTTCTTCACGAGAAATGGTTCCGGCCAAGTGGGCCATTTCAACCAGTCGATACAAGTATAATAATTGGGGAATTAGGGCTGATTTTCAAACACCCTTGTGTTGCGTGCTTTGCTTGGGATTTTGTGAATAGCCAATTGAAACACTTGTTACACAACCTAATAAAAATACACCACGTGTTTCAATTGGATATTCACCCAAATCTCAAGGAAAGCACGCAACGCAAGCGTGTTTGAATATCAGCCTTTAGTAATAAACTGAGTAAGTGTAAACTGTACTAAATGCAGCCTTTTCACAACCGGAAAGCCTACCTTCCTTCCTTTTAGGATAATAGGGATTTCACA
>JAGDQP010030426.1:4658-22625 GCA_022664845.1 Lepisma saccharinum | reverse complement strand
CTGTTATCATTTATCCTGATTTGAAATGAAAAAAACAAATTCATAGATTATTATTCTTTATTGGATAAGAATAAATATAGGGTTTTATAAAAACAAGTTGCACATGCTTCTTACATTTGCATGGCTGATAAGGTATTTACAAGAGTTTTTGGTTTCTCATGTTTCATCCAGTGTTGTAGTTGCAAACAGTTTCTTAATGCACATGCATTCACCTCGACAGGGTCATGAAAAGTACACTTTGACATTCCAATGTTTACATTTAATGTTTTCAGGGCAGGACATTCCTTTTCACTTACATGATTCACACTTTGCAAGTGAAATAGTTTTTTAATCCACTGTGCTTTTTCTTGTCCTTTACAAAAGAATGTAGCTTCACTTGAATACATCAGAAAAATGATTCTACGGAGATGAGATACGCTGTATCCATTTGATGTATCCCATTGTAAATCGTGAAAGTTTTCTGATAACCATTGCACTTGTTTTTGATAACCTACTCCTACTTCCATAATCTCACATGGAAGTTTGACTAAACAGTGGAATAAAAGACTAGCATCACACGCTACAATACAAAATTCTCTCATAATAAACTCATGTGCAGAGATTTTAAATCCTTGCACATCAATAATGTACTGTTCTGAAGACATACTTTGAGACTTTTCTACTGAAAATTGTTCATGAATCACATCGGGTATGAGTTGAGCAATAAATTCACTATTATGAACTAATTCTCTACAAGATTTGAAAAAAGTATTCATGGAAATACTTACATGACCCTGTCGTTTAAAAATTTCATAGTACTCCACAAACGTTTCATGGTGATTCACTTGATTCAACAAATGTTTTGAAAGCACTTTGCCTGTATTCCAGACATATATACAGTTATTATGAAGAATCTTTAACTTGCAGCCACTACAAGTAATTGGGTTGTCTTTTAAATAAGTACGAAAGGTTTGTAAAACACACGAGTCCACAACAAAAATACCACCACCACAAAATACACAATAGTCAGACATTTTTCACTTGTTCCTTTTACAGTCGATCTTTTGCTTTACGATCCTTGTCGTGTAACAGATCAATAACACCTTGCATATGAACTTTTACCACCTTCCAAAGCCCATATTTCATATTTCGCATAATTGTTTCATCACCAACATTACTTAGTTCAGGATGATCTTGCTTGTAAATAGCGTACAGTTCTTTCTCCGTTGAAGGTCTTAAGATCACCCTCCACACACATTTGCGAAAATGTTTTTCAATTTCTTCTCCAGTTACTAGTTCATTTGGCTTGATATAGCCTAAACACGCATGCCCAGTTTGCTTGTTTTCCTCATTAAAACACCCTTCACAAATCGATGCACTTTTAGGATTCCATCGATGCAGGACTAGACGAATACACTTTTCATCCACCCACTTGTTCTTGCATCCACACTTTGCACTTTTCACTACTACTGCTGGCGCTGATGGTTTCACTGCTGCTGCTGTCGGTCGTTCTAGTAGTGGTGGAGCTATTCCTGCCGCTGCTGCTGCTCTTAATAGTATCGAAGATGATGACGACTGCTTTACACCACCATTTTCATAACACAAACGCTTCTTAGCAGGATATGCCGCTTCCTCTAATACACGCTGCTTTGACTTTGTAATCTTCTTTGGAGCTAATGATGAATAAACTACACTAATATCTTCATCATTCACAGTCTTTCTCTTTGGCACTAACGAAGAATAAACCTCCTGAATATCCTCGTCGTCCTTATCTTCCTCTTTGACAAATGAAAAGGAAGACAATATTGATGGTGAAGTCTTCACTTTAGATTTTAACATACTATAAATTGTTCGGTCTTTATCTTCTTCCTCAAAACTGCTATCCAATAACTCCAACGTTCGATCCAGCTCCTCCACATCTTCTACTCCAGAGTCAACGTAACGTGCTACACCTTGCTGCTGCTCTGTCATGACTGAAGCTCGCGTCTCTTTATAATGATACCTACAACACTGCTGCCCTCTATTTATTGTAAACTTTCCTCCTACGTCAATACTCATGTCCTATCTTGCCTCCCCCGTCAATGAGCTTCTGACGTCAATGATCAAGTACTCGCTTGTACCCACGCCATGACGTCAAGGTTCATGTACAATCTTGCCTCCCCGTCAATGACCTCGTGACGTCAGGTAACAAGCCCTATCTTGCCTCGCCGTCAATGACCTCAAACAACATGTTCTAACTTGCCTCCCAACAATGTGGCAACGTTGCACTCAACATCTGGCAAAAACGCAGGTCAATGACCTCTGTCACGTGATGGGAATTTCCAGAGGCCAACTCACCGTAAGAAGTGGACGCTATCTTAACATTTAGTATTTCTTGCAGAAACGATTGCGTAATACCTTTTCCCACCCACATTTCACTCATGGCCTTGTTCAATCACCCCCGCTGCTGACGTCAGCACCTACCTCTACGCCATCAACTACTTGCCAAACCACACGCCTACGTGGCACCATGGCCGCCATCTTGAAATTAAGACAAATCCGACCGACTTCTACTGAACGGGGTAAAGGTGAACTGGTTTTTCGGTCCAGTAAAACTGTACCCGTTTTCTTTTGCCAGTTTCTCATAAACGAAAGCAGAGAATGAAGTGAAACTTACCATGATTATAGGTAATGCTGTTCTACACTAGAAGCGACTAGTGTGAAGCACTGTCAGTGTTGCCAGCTGTAGACATTCCCAGTGTTGCCAGAATATTAAAAGCCCGAAAATATCGGTGAATACAGGGACTATAACGATAAAGTCAACGTCATTTACTGACAAAGTATAGTTTATTCTAGTGCTGTGTACTACTTCACCAATACTATTGTAATAAGCACAAAAAGCAAAATAACACAAAACAGCAATGATGCGAATTACAAATGAAATCAAGATATTAGTTGAAAATATATGATAATTGGTCATCAAATGCTGTTGAGTAAATTGTTATCGGCACTCGCTCTCCTCACTTCTCTGTTTCCGTTTTCAGTGGACACGTACGCTAAAACGAAGTTCTTTCCTACATTCTTGCTTTCACCTTTCCTTTTCTATGTCTATAAAAATATTTATGGGATGAAATATTACAATTCTTGTGCAGTGCTGATAAACCTGTTGTTCATTTTTATAGGAATTCTAATGTTTTCTTTTATTTGTCGTTTCGGGATGAATCCGAAAGTGGTCATTCGCCTGCTGGTTTAGAAATTTGGCACATCTGATGACGCACCATCCATTGCAGATCGGGAAATGTTCGACCAGATATGTGCCGAGTTAGTGGATGAACGAGTGATCGTTGAGCGGTATGAATCTGTGACATATGAGGACGCTTCAGACCTGGATGTTGACTCAACTGATCGTGAATATGGTGATGAGGATATCGACATGACATCACAACCCATATCAACGCAATATGTGTCGGATGATGAAGAAACACCGTCATCTCAAGGCAGTAGCTCATCGTATGTTCCGTCACCGGAAAGAAAGAAGAAAGGAGTCAGCGAACTGTCAGAAGAATACAAAGAACGGGCATTCCAGTACTGGACAAGCACAGTTGGAGGAAAGAGAAGATCTCTGGCATCTGTTCGTTCCAAATTTTCAAAGATCAAATCGATTGGCGTGATGCAGAGCTATGAACGATCGCGAGAAAAGATGACGTTGCGTGTGAAGATGAGTACTATAAACACCAGAGTGTTTGAGCACTTCAAAGCAATGTCTACACGTAATGCCATAATTCACGACAAAACAATCAGACAGTGGGCATTGCAAGTCAAACTCCAGGATGATCCAGATGATAAATTGAATTTCAAGGCATCAGATTCATGGATTTACAAGTTTAAGAAAAGGAACAGGATCGTCTCACGATCAATTACTCATAAAATGTCAAAGACCTGCGCCTCAAAAAAGGAGAATATACAGCGCAAATCAGATGAATTCGTCAGAAAAATGAAATCCTTGTTCATCGAACGACATTTGGTTCCCAAACAGATCTTGAACACAGACCAAAGTCGTTTCGAGAAAGAAATGCATTCAGGACGAACACTTCGACCAATGGTCATTAAACGAGTATATGCAACTGTAGGATCTACGTCGGCAACGACGCACTCATACATGATAATGCCTGTAATCTCAATGGACGGAGATCTATATTCGTCGATGTGCATGCTTTGTGCAGAATCCAGCCGGAAATTTCCTCAAAGCAAACCAGCTGATCCATCAAATATTATGTCTTATGCTTCTGGCTCTGCTAGCATGAAAAAGATAATGCTGACCAGTGTATTCTGGCCAAGTGTGTCTACTTTATACGAAGAACCCATGCTTCTACTTCTTGATTCGTAGTCAGCTAATACGGATGAAGTGTTAATCAAATCAACAATTCCAGAAAGCATTAGTGAATTTGAATGGCATTTGATTCCACCAGGATGCACAGGACTCATTCAGCCACTGGATGTCTATTTCTTCCGCCCGTATAAAACGTTTGTTAAGTTCGTGACTGATGCCATTATCGCGACCGAAGAGTTCAACATCTGGCATCGGGACAACTTCATTCGTCTCCAATCCTTCACTCATTATCTGTTTTCGTTCCCAATGTTTCGAAACATGATCAAGTATGCATAGTACAAGTCAGGATATCTGGACGAAGAACCGGAACCATTCAGGACGCCGATGCAGTACTTCTGTGACACTGTTGGCTCTGAAGTTTGTTCATCAGATCAGTGCAGTGCTTTTTCATTCATGAGATTTGCTCATTGTAACAACACGTTTTATCTGAGTCATCTACTCATCAACAGTCTGCATATAAATTGCACTTAACTCGAATTTCCTGATGACTGTTTCAGGATTCCTGGTGATTTCGCTTATTAGCACTGAAATCAAAATAGTATTGGCGAAGTAGTACACAGCACTAGAATAAACTATACTTTGTCAGTAAATGACGTTGACTTCATCATTATAGTCCCAGCATTCACCGATATTTTCGGGCTTTTAATATTCTGGCAACACTGGGAATGTCTACAGCTGGCAACACTGACGGTGCTTCACACTAGGCGCTTCTAGTGTAGAACAGTATTACCTATAATCAAGGTAAGTTTCACTTCATTCTCTGCTTTCGTTTATGAGAAACTGGCAAAAGAAAACGGGTACAGTTTTACTGGACCGAAAAAACAGTTCACCTTTAACCCGTTCTCCTGCCTCTCACACTCCTGCTCCGAAAAAAATAATCTCACATTCTGACTTCCTACCCTGTCCCCTCTCTTTTGGAACCAGTCCGGCGAAAATTCCCAGAACTTGGTTCGTAAGGTTCCTTTGTAAGTCATTAACATTTTTACACCCTTTTAAGCATTTCCAATCAACTTCCATTATACTTAGATACTTAGGGTAGGTTTAATGTACTTTATGATATGGTTCTTTTTGCGCCCTTAATTTAGTAAATAATGTAATGGTTATCTTGTTGATACCATTTAGTATATCATAGAAAACCTGTCACTTTATTCTTGCCCCCCCCCCCCTCTGAAAACCACAAGTTGGGCGCCCATGACCTCTAAGTGCTTTCTTTACTACATATAAAAAACATACACCATCATGGAATAAGTTCTAAAAGTAGGATTTTAAACCCAGAAATGACTGTGGGTAGCGTCAGAGTCTGTCAGTAAGACGTCGTAGGTGATGACGACTTCCGCCGTGTTTACTGTCTTAATCCTCAAGTTATTAGTAGTCGTAATATATTTTATACGGAGACCTCACGCCGGTCGGTTAAGAATTTAACCCCAGGCGGGTCTCAAGTAAACCCCAAAGCATAATTAATTAATTATTAAACAGGACTATAAATTAATTCGTGTAATGAGTAACCTGAAAAAATCTTACAATGTTGCCAACCAGTTATCTTAAGAAGATCGTACGTCTGCCTCATGTGAATTCGAACCTGATTGTATGAACCAACTTTCTGTCCAATGCCATGCCTCTGCTGTATAATGACAAGCCAATTAGTGTGATAAGTTAGTTCGACTTACAAGAAATTACCTATACTCTCACGGGAATCGGCTCTGATTATCCTTGTCACCTTGATTAATTTTTAATATATAGTGCTTTCTACTTTTCATTCAAACCTTTTCATTTTTGACAGCGCGAATGATCGTGTTGAATCGGACGTACGTGTTTATGCTATTCTCCTACGTAAGAATCGAGGAATTTCCTATAGTCAGAAGCAATATATTTAATAAAATATATTTTTCATCTTGAAAAAGGATGTTAAGGTATGAAAAATGCATGTATAGAATTTACTTGAATGTGGGATGGCAGCATAGGAAACTAATGTACTAACATCTAGTGGGAAGAGATCAGGCTGATTTTCATAAAAGCTTGCGTTGCTTGCGATTTGGGTGAATAGTCTATAGAAATACGTGATACACGTAGAACACGTAATAGGGGACCTTAAAACACGTGTTTCAATTGGCTGCTCACCCAAATTGCTAGCAAAGCAAACAACGGAAGCTTTCATGAAAATCAGCCCTGACAGTACCTACACACTATACGACGAATCACTACTTTGTCTGTATATCTTCAAACGATTCAAATCTGCTTTGACAAAAGAAAATGACGAGAAAAGGAAAGAGGGACTGAAAAAATCTTGTTCGGCATTATTTCGTTTGTGAAAACCCTTCGAATAAATTCTCTTTTGTCGTACGTACAATTCCTGTTGTAGATCTTCGTATTAATACCACATGACACTTGAGCCTTTCCGTCCTTGCTCTCCTCGGTGTAATTTCCCTCTTCAGCGTAATTATTCTCGAGCTTCGCGATAAAGTGAGGTTATTTCTTTCAGACTTGAAATTTGAATTGAACTGCGGTTGCCATCTGGACGATCTCTCTTGACTCTCAACTCCAGCATACCTGTCAGATTCTTTCAACTTGTTAAACTCCATCCCTGAATACAAGCCTCCAAGGCGAACGTTTTGCAATATTTACTGTTCAAGACAAGATTGAAGAGATGATCCAGGAACTAAATATTTAATTTCGCCACCTGGACAGAATAAAATACGATTCTTTCTCTTCCCATAGTGATTTGTTGTCAACAACTAAAGATATTCCTTCTGATTTTATGAACATGAAACATTATTTTAAACAAAATGGCCTTTAAATTCAGAAAACCCTTTCCTATGAACGGAAAATGGGTTACCAAACTGCGAAGAGGATCAGTTGTTGAAACTTTCGTGTGACTCGTATGACTGAAACTGAATACCTTAGTACTGACTAGTTTCTGGTTGCATACGCGATCAGTGAATCCGAAAATCTCCAAAAGAGCGCTGCGATGCTTATTGCCGTTTACCATTACATATCTTTGTGAATCAACATATTCTGCTCTTTCTCATCTGAGGAATAAGTACCTGAATAGACGTGATGCTGAGGCAGATCTTCGCTTGAAAGTGTCTTCAGGCCGCTTTAGACGAGAAAATTTCTCGTACGATAAATCTTAGCGAAAGCAGTTTGCCAGGGTAAAATGAAAAAAAGTTATGGATTTATACCATAGTATCTTGCCCTATTATAGCATTCTTGCTTTCACACTCTGGCACTACTGCTAATCGTAAGATTAATCGTAGCATAAATGGTGTCGTCTAAAGCGGCCTTTCGTTTGATCCTAACATTTCCAAGTTGGCGGCTGAGAGACAACACCAATCATCATATCGACTGATGTTGTGGATCTCGGTGAGTCATAAAAAGAAAGAAAATCTAGTATATCCAGCTATACTTGTATTGCTAAACTTCATTGTTAAAATTTATTGTAATCGTAAGCATAATTGAAGACCTGAATTGTAAAACATCTCAGGTCCACTTTTTTTTTTCTTTCATATTTTCATTTTTTTCTGTTCATTGGCATCTATGTTCCAAGGGCTACCCACTTGCATAATATTACATCCTAACTCCAACTAAAATACTGTTTTCCAATACAAAATAATTTCAGCTGAATAAATAACATTGCAAGTCCTTGAAGTTTTTTTGTTCCTCGTGAAAAAAATACTCCGGTGGACTTAAGATCTTTTGCAATTCAGGTCTTCAATTGTGCTACTGTAATGATACTCTTGTGCTAAGTTTCCTATATCTGGTATTGTTGTATAGTTGTGATTCCTAAAAAAATATAGCTAAATTTGACGTTACTGCTGGCATTGCTGGGAAAATCATATGCGTGGTTGACTGGACAATATTCCTTCATACCCTACAAGTTTGACAATATATTTATTGCTGTTCGAATAATAATGTATGGTTGTTGGATGCGCATGCACTCAAAATGAAAGAAGTATAATCACTAGAACTATATAGTATAATGGGAAGCGGTGTGGTTGGAAGCCATCTTGTTTGTTCGAATCTAGAGAAATTAGAAAAATGTAGCTAAGAAGGACGAAGAATTTGTTATGGCCTTATGTTATATTATGACAAGTATTATTGTTATGAATACGAAGAATAAATATATTGTACAATTTTAAGTAATTTTTTGTTGTTTCGCAATGCATAGTAATGTTCTGCTAATGTGTTTAAACGTATTGCTCAATAGATGGCGCTACTGTATCCACTATTTCTAAATACCAGAATGGTGATAATTATGGAATCTGAATTTCTGATCAACGATAACTGATAATGATTTATACGTATTGTATTATTCTTGATTGTAACGGAAGATGTTCCAGTCATCATGTGTTTGCTAAAGTTGACACACTACCAAGTTGTATAATAGTTGTACTGAAACCAGGTTTCCCCGACAAAAATTCACATATGGACACTTTTTCCTATCTGGGAAAACCACTGTTGCCAAATGGGTACCAGTTTTTTGGTTTGAACTTTGTGGAGGACTTAGTGGTTACTACAGGTCGACATCACTAAGAGGACGTATTGCTTGCCTCTTAGGGGAGCCACAGAGGTTATCATATAATCTCATTCGTTTCACTGTGACTGTTTGGCGATTAGCTTTCTCATCTTTAAGAGAGTTCTTTCTAATTGTGCTGGTTGAGGCCATGCCTCCGCCCCCCGAAGACCCGAAGGGGAACAGAGTGACAAAGCTCAGCATGGACCACACCTCAACTTAAAGAGCAGGGGACGATTTTCACTCTGGCAAGCTCAAAGAACAACGTAATCGATCTCCTGTAAAATCTATTCAAGACAACAACGACGCAGACTTATCCGACGTGGAGGTTTCTGCTATTGCCAATGACCATTCACCGATAACCAATTTTCTACTCACTAATGCCAATCCAAAATTCTCAAATCCTAAGCAAGTTTTGCTTCAATTTCAAAAATACTACCCAAGAGTCTACATACATGAAATCGTCTTTACGAGAAACGGAATCCTCATAAAATCACCAGATCCAAATCTTGCTCGCACTGTCTTAAACAAAGTCTCCTACACTATTTTTGGACCTAAAGCAAATCTTTAAACTCTAACTCCTTCTATCAAAAAGCAACAACCTCCACCTTGTCGCTGACCTACTCTATCCGTAGTCATAAAAGGAGTACCTCTAGCCTACACCGATGACGAAATATTTGATGAACTCGGCTTTAATGTTATGAAGTCAAACGCACCATAAGCATTATGTGTAAAGAAGGTCCAACTTACTTAGTTCGAGTACTGACTGACTCTAAGGAGACAATTGGCGTTCTTCTCCAAAATGGGGCTCATATATACCGACGTCAACAAAGTGTTGAACCATCACGTACAACAGCCTCAATAGCTCTCAGATGCAAACGTTGTCAAGCCTATAAGTCTCATCACATTAAAGACTGTTCAAATGCCCCCATCTGTGTACATTGCAACAAAAATCATGCCACATCAAACTGCCCAAACCCCCATCCTCCTGCAACACCTGTCACAAAAAACATCCTACGTACAGCTACAAATGTCTTCAGAAGCCCGAACCAATACCTGGCAAACCAGAACTTACAGTCTACTCGTACCACTGATACTGATACTGTTCCTGCAAACTTATTAAAAAGAACCAATCACTGTTGAAGACTTACTCCGTTTCACCACCACTGTACTTCAAAATGTTTATCCTTTTCTCCGTCATCATATACTCACGCAAATAGACAATACAGCTAAACCACTCTTTGGCTTACATCTTTCTGCTACCTATACTGGACCATACGCACTGTCCATACAATTGATCTCTGTAAATGACTCAGAATGGCCTGGACTTTAATCATCATGGCAGCTACCTTTCTTTTCTTGAACATTCGATCCTTAACAACTCATAAAACAGTCTTTGAACATCTACTAAAGGACGAACACGTTACCGCCTTTGCACTCAATGAAACCTATCTCACTCCTAAGCACCATCCTCGGATTTCTAAATATCAACTTCATCGTCATGACTGTCCACGCCCATATCTTCGAGTCAATGGAGGCACAGCCATTGGTACTCACCATACTCTACCGGTTCGCCACCATACTTTTCCAGCTCCACATAATCTACCCCAACATACCTTCGCTACTTTATATCTTCGATCCAAACCAATCACTTTTTGTACCATTTATGTCACACCAGGCCATCATATCCCCTACGAATTCTTTCAATACATTGACAACTATTTACACTATTATCTTATGATGGCCGACATCAATATCCACAGCCGCACCCAAACAGATATCCTTCAATTTAATAACTACATCTCCAACGTCTTAGCCGCCAAGCTTCACGACCTACCATCCCCCTCACGACCAATCAGTAATGCTACACCAGATGTCGTTATCACCTCTACTTCTTAAATATCAACAATCTAAGACTTCTTCCTCCTTTCGGCAGCGACCATGCCCCAACATTTCTAATACCTTACGGCTGCAATATTATCAGCCATCTATTCCATTCTTAGATTACAATAATGCAAACTGGCCTCAATTCCAAGCAGATCTTGCGGAATCACTCCAAGAATTAGCTGAACCTGCCATTGAACAAGGTTGATCATCTTACACACACTTACTTGAAATTTCCTCACAAGAAAATATTCCTTTCCGCTCTTGTTACCCTCAGAAAGCCCCTATTCCTCCCCAATACCAAACCATACTCTCTGCATCTCGCCGAGCTTTTCAAGACTTTTAACGCACCCAAAACCCGATTGCATTAGAACAGCATAGACGTTGGAATCGCATGGTCCGCAACTACCTTGACGCTTACAAACGCCGCCGTTGGATCTCTACCTGTAACTCACTCTTAACTACATATCACAGCCTACAAAATTCTGGCAAAAAATGTAACCAATTAACCGGACACCGTGACCATACTACCTATCCTATCATACCAAATAACCAACCTCTCCAATCAGATAATGACAAAGCAAACGCTTTTGCATCCTTCTTTCAAGATATATTTACCCCTACTGTCCATTTCCCCATCTCACCCTCAATCCTCTCATAGACAGACTCTCCCATCTACACTTGCAACCTGGCACGCATCACCACCTCGAAAACTCTCCCCTCACTACTCCCATCACACCAGACGATATTCGCACCACCCTTCGACCGAAACGTAATACCGCTCCCCAGTGTTCGAAGTGGGAGAGAAACAGAGATGGTATGTTTTACTAATACTTGCCTCGACATATCAAAAAGTGATATATAAAACACGCATACCGTGTGTTCCAGTGACGGTGTTTTAGCTCTCAAAAAGCTGAGCTCGTATGCCATACCGGTGCATACCGCCTGACTTCGACCACTGCCGCTCCCGGCTTCGACAAAATTACTTACAAGCTTATCAAATCTCCCCCTCCTATCCTCTCTACACACTCCTTGCCACCATCTATAATTTCATTCTCCGTACTGGGTTCTACCAGCCCCAATGGAAAATCTAAAAAATCTTCCTCATTAAACCCAACCAACAAACCTCCGACTGCTTTATCATCCTACCGACCCATCCAATTAACTTCTGTTTTCAGTAAACTACTCGAACGTATTCTTGTTAGCCGCATGCACTCTCACCTCACCGAACATAACCTTCTCCATCTCCATCAAGCCGACTTCAGACCCCATATTAGCATCTCAGATCAACTCTTACGTCTCACCACTGCCATCCCCAATCATTTCAATACTCCTAAACCTTCCTGCCTTTTACTATTTGATCTCGAAAAAGCCTTCGATACAGTTTGGCACGCTGGACTTGTAGTTAAACTCCATCACTATCATCTCCCTAACTCTTACATCCGTTGTATCCATTTTTTCATTACCAATCGTATGACCTACATTCAAATAAATAATACCCTTTTCCATCCCATCTTTCTGCATAGCGGAGTTCCCCAGGATTCCGTTTTCTCCCCTTTGCTCTACATCTTATATGTTGCGGACATGCCTCCTTTACCACCAAATATAACACTTTATCAATACGCTGATGACACTACCTTTTTTACTACTGCTAGAACTATCCAAGAAATAAACCGCACTCTCCAACCTGCTATTGATGCCTACACTTCTTGGTGTTCCAAATGGAGACTCACTATCAATTATCAAAAGACACAAGCCTTCATCTTTCTTCCCCCTCGTTGTCGCTCGCGTATCCAGCGCAATCCCCTTCTTCTCAATATCCATGTAAACGGCACACACATCCAACAATCGCCATAAAATATCTCGGTGTTATCTATGACTCACAACTCACCTGGGCCCTATTTCATGAAGGAACTCTGGAAACTTTCACTCTCCACTTTGCACTTTACAAACACTGTAGAGTGGAGACTGTTTCATGTAGGTCGAGAGGAAACTTTGCAGAATCTGTTTCATCATAGTACTCTGCAATTCTGTACTTTTCATGTTACACTCTGCATTCGTTGATATCGTTTCATGTAAACAAATTTTGAAAAGTGAGGAGTCGTGGTTTGAAGAGCGAAGAGTGTAGAAACTCTGCACGATTTTATATGTTTCTGTTACATGTGGGTTTATATACTGCAAATATGTGACGGATACTCTTCAACTCTGCATTTTATTTTGCAAACTGTGAAGGGTATTTGCAAATAAAAACTAGTGAACTATGGACGTTTATCCAGTTATATTACTACGTATAATTATTTTATATGCTTCAGAGAAATTTGTTGCGTTTGATTGGCGACGATTCCAGTGACCAAAAATGGCAAAATTTTGACAGGGTGAGAACCAGAGTCCGATTTGTATAATTTCCAGAGTGGGGGAATTTTTTCTCAGAACGTTCAACATCGTATTTTATATCCGTTCATATCCCAGGCTTGGGGGACATTTAGAAAAACGGAGCCAGGGAAGATTTTCGCAGAGAGGGGGAAATCCCAACCATCCCCCGCTTCAAATAGAACACTGGTGAGAACAGTAAGAGAGAGAATTTTGAAAACCAGTAAATTCGGTGATTCCGCCCTACTCCCCCCCTGTGCGGGTGTCACCCCCAAAATCTCGAAAACACCCCCAACTTTTTTTTGCTGTGAAAAACCGATAGAAACCGTGCAAAACTCTACATACACCCTGAATTTTGACTGTACACCCTCCTAAACTGAAAATCTTTGGTGAATTCCTTTTCAAAGAAACCTTTCGTCTACCATATTCTCAATTTGAATATGCCCTTTCTTGTATTACTGCCCAAATAAGAAAACCTACAGAAAGAAGCATGGCATTATCCTCAAAACAAAGGGTGCTATCGACATTGCATTGGTTAGGAAATGGAGCTCAAATGGGACGATGACAAAGTGTCTCTACGACAAAGTGGACCTGATTTTGAGAGACAGTTTGTCGGCAACAAAATGTATCTTCGATGAACCAAATTGAGGAAGAGAGACAGTTTGTCGTGTTCGACCCCGTCAAAGTGTCCCTCCTCAGGAATGCGATACAGTTTGTCGTAGAAACACTTTGTCGCCGATGAACCAAATGAGAAGGGAGACAGTTTGTCGTGTTTGACCCTGTCAAAGTGTCCCTCCTCAGGAATGCGATACAGTTTGTCGGAGACACTTTGTCACCGATGAACCAAATGAGAGACAGTTTGTCGTAGAGACACTTTGTCGGTGGGACACCTTGTCGGCAACGAACCGAATGAAGAGAGACAGTTTGTCGGAGAGACAAATTGTTCAGCATCTGGAAAAGTCTCACGTTGGAAACTAATGTTTTGATAACTTTGTTCCAGTATTTGGCTTGAGTATAGTATGCACCTTGTATTTCAATTGGCGATGTTCAACAATGATGGGCGACAGGCACTTCTATAAACATCTAGTGACAACCAGAAATCCAAAAAGCGTTAAGAAAACCCACATGTTATTATACTTTCTTAAATACTCATTCTAGTTAATCAAGACGCAGAAACATGGCACCATGCAGAGGATTACTAATTGTGACACTTTGTGTTATGAATGAAATTCTGCCACAAAACACGGACAGTATCTCGAGAGAGCGATAGAGAGCGAAGAGGGGTTAGTTAAAGTAAGGGTAGTTTTTTTCTTCACTATAGGTATTCTTCTAAAACGAGAGAAAAGAGACTAATCTCTGTCTTACTGACCTTAAGACAGTTCGATCACTGCCGCAAGTAAGGGGTAACAACTGCAATGACTGCACAAGTCGTAAAAATTAAATACATATAGCGTCTTGACGGTCTGCTTCATTGTAATCACGGCTTGTTTAGTCTAAACATTTTAAAATAACTTGTTGGACCTGGACACATAAGATGAGGGTTAAAAGAAGCGAAAGCGAGATGTACGTGCGCTTGTTAGCGATAACTATTGCTGTGAAGTGAGAACTACATTCTTGCGGCTTAGGGTGGAGAGTGCGTGAAAGTGATGTGCATCGCGATATTAAAAAAACTAACCCGACTTTAACTAACCCCTCTTCGCTCGATATCGCTCTCTCGAGATGTTGGCCGTGTTTTGTGGCAGAATACGTGTCATAACACAAAATGTCAGAATTAGTATTCTTCCACATGGCGCCATGTTTCTGCTTCTTGATCAACTAGGGTGAGTATTCGAGAAACTAATAACAGGTGTGGAGTTTCTTAACACTTTTTGGATTACTAGTTGTAACTAGGTGTTTATAAAAGTGCATGTAACCAGAAATAATAAAAACTAATAAGAATTGAAAAGAGTTTTTACTAAACCAATATAAACTCGACGTTAGAGTGACCACCAACTAGGAAACTGCAGCCCAACATTTTTTATTATGTAAAAGGAACCTCATCAATTGAACTGCAAGGTGCATACTCTACTCAAGCCAAATAATGAAACACTGATAACATAAAACATTACTTACCAACGTGCGACTTTTCCAGACGCTGAAAAATTTGTTTCTTACAAACTTCCAATCTCGGATGTCGTTTGCTAGGCCAACTGATTTTGCCAATCCTAGCACCTTCTGCCGAGCCTCTACGTTTTTCTCGTTTGTTAATCTTGAGGAGAAATGTGCAAACAGTGTATTCCTTTGTTCTATGATTATCTGTAGAACTGAGAATTTCTTAGGTTTTGTTTCAACTTTCTTTGAGGGCTTTTCGGATATTCCAAGCCCCAACTTTGTTTACATTCTGCACTTTGCAAGAGATATCCTTGAAGAGATTGATTTGCATAGCCAATGAAAAATATGAAGAAACGCGTTTCCTCTTCACTTTGCACTTTTTGAAGAGTGAAGTGAGAAAGTGCAGAGTACGCGAGATGGAATGTCTCATAAACTCTTCGCTCTACAGTCTGCACTTTTCACTCTTCAAGGTTACTTTTCATATTTTTGTTCATAAAACAGATAACCCAAGAAGAAGTGCAAACGAGGAGTGAAGAGTTGCAGAGTTCTTTCATGAAATAGGCCCCTGGAAACCACAACTAGAGAAAATCAGATCACAAGCTACCAATAGACTAAACCTCATACGGCGACTAGTAGGCACCACCTGGGGTTTGCACACAGATACAGTCATTAAAACCTATAAAGCTTTTCTCCGACCTGCTCTCACCCATGGCCACTTCAGCTGGATTTCTGCTTCCGAAACTCTTTACAACAGACTGCCATTTCGGAACGTCACGCACTCCGCTTAGCTTATCGAACTAAGCTACCAGCTCCCACCGCTGACCTATACTGACGCATTACATTTCCAACCATCATACAGTATCTCGAATCCCTCCGCACAAAATATATCACTAAGGCCATTGCAGAAGGTTTTCCTCTCTTTATCGGCGCTTTCTATCAGGACATTGTTCGTGGCCCCCCCCCCCCCCCACGATATCAATACACACCATTACAGCATCTTCTTGCACTCTACCATAACACCCTGGATACTAATAAAGACCATCACAAGTCCGATTTTGCCATCAACAGACTACTTTACCTGAGTCCTCATATACGCTCGTATACTCATCACAGCACTAGTGCTCCATCACTTTTGAATGCAGCGGGCTTTATCTATCTTTCATAAGCTCTGCAACGCCCCAGAGCAGAACACTGCATCTGTCTAATTAACAAACCTCTGGGTTTGTAGCGTCTTCTTGCACTCAGCATCCATGCATCATTCGCCCGGGCACCCAACGATGAGAGAAACGTCTCATCTTCTTTCCCATGGATAAAGTGATGCCCAAAACCCACATTGATGCCCCCAAATTATAAAATAAGAGATGACATCAATTCACTTTGTCCCATATAAATAAAGGCAAACCCCGAAACCTTATAAACACCGTACCGAAGAAAGGGTGTCCCCCTTTGACCAGATAAACGCAGAAAAAAAAAAAAAAGTAAATAGACAAAAAAAATTGTTAAAGTGGTATTATATTGAAACAGATCCCACCACGTACGACTGTGTAGCACATATGGTCACAACAACAATAACATACCGTAACTTCAGCGATAATACATTGCCGTTATAACTATATGTATAGTTACTACAACAATGCTGTATATGTACGCTAGGTCAATTTCTAAGAATATATATAGTAATTGGGACTATATAATATGGTAAGACATAATTCCCCCAATTAGTAATTAAACTACGCGTTGTTGTAAAATTTGCTACCGAGCCGCCGTAGCTCAGTTTTAGAACATTGGCGTAGCATTCAGGAGGTCGTGGGTTCAATCCCAAGGACGACCATCCTGACTGAGGTTTTTCCTCAGTCACACCATGAAAATGACGGGATGGCACCTTCAACATAGGCCCTGGCCAACACCTTTCCAAATCTTTTCCCCTCCCTATCCCGGCCTGAGCTTCAGATGCCTAAAGGCCATAAATAAAATTCAAATTCAAAATTGTATAATTAGCTATAATGCTAACGAAACATCTTGCTAATTTAACTTAAGACACGAATTTTACCATAAAATATTGTTCACAGTATTGTAATTATGACAATACACCTAACCATATGTATTGTAATAATGACAATACACGATTAGCAAGACTCATATTTGCAAGACCCATAGTATTGTTGTCCCAATTTGAACTATCACAAATAGGATTTTATTATTTTCTGAGAATACACTTATAAATCATGCTAACTTGCTTAGCTTTATGAATTTTACTTTTTCTAGAAAAATCCTTTTTCTATATCTCACCACTAGGCCACTGGCTTTAGTAGAGGAAAAGATCCAAATACGGGCTTCCACTTTTCTTTTTCGAATATCTCCAAAATGTTCCAAGGAATGTACTAAACAACAACTGCAAATGTGTCTGGGATATGTTTACTTGATAATGTAGTTGCCAATTTAGATTAGAAACCTATGACTATGATATTAAACATCAATATTGTTCACCACATAGTTATCATAATTTATTTTTTCCATTATCACAGCAAATGGCATTGTACCAATGTGCCCTCTCCCTTATGAATTCGATGGAAGGGATTTATTACAAAATTGTATTGCTGGGGATTTCTTGTTGTTCAATAAATTGGACAAACACCTCCTCAATGTAAACGAATAGCTCAACAAGTTCTAATATATAATTTGTATTTCTTTATTATTATTATTATTATTATTATTATTAGTAGTAGTAGTAGTAGTAGTAGTAGTAGTAGTAGTAGTAGTAGTA
>JAGDQP010030425.1:10926-22625 GCA_022664845.1 Lepisma saccharinum | reverse complement strand
CAATGAAGTTGATATATTAGTATTGAGATATCTAGTTCGATTCTTGTTTAAAATGTGAATGCCTACTGCTTTCGGGAATCGATATTTGTACATCGCAGACTTCAAAGTAATACAATAATTTGTCATACATTTATTCCAAAGGGCGAGGAGCAGTGCAATTATTAAGACCTAAAACTTGTACTGTATTTCCTCTTTTATTCGCTCATCCAAATAAAATAAAATAGAGTCACAGGTTTTGAGATGAACTAGGTTACCCATTTCATAGTCATACCTCTCCTCAAAAGAAATGCTTCGATACGTCATTGCTCGTTTCAATCTGTCATACGTAGTGAACCAGCTCGTATCAGAGACAAAGAAAAAACGGGACACTGGATCAAGTTTTGGACAGATAACCGAGTCTATGCTTGGGACCCGGAATCCTTAGCCGAATCCCCGACCCGGAGCTTTCCTTATTATACACCTGTTGCGTTTCTTTCAAGGGGGTGTCCGAAGCTGGGGCTTTTACCCCCAGAACACGAACAATTCGAAGACGAAATGTTCCTAAGAAAAGTAATAACAGGACGAAAATTTCACCCCACTCCCTTCACCCCCCCCCCCCAGGGGTGTGCAAATAACTTTCAACTGAGGTAGTCGTGTGATCTGAGGCGTTAGTATTCGATCTTCGGGTTACCGGATCACAAAGTCAGTCTGGGCATTTGAGTCAAGACCAGGTCACCAACGTCCGGGTCAGGCCACTTGTCAAGAATCCTCCTTCCTGTTTCTCTGTGCTTCATTATTGAATTCATTTTTTTTATTATTGAGTTTGGATTTCAATAACAGCTTCTTTCCGGGTTGTTGCAAATTCATCAATTTGAGGAAAGAACTGCGTAAAATCAAATATGAACAAGAAACGTTGCTCTTCTGTTCTGTAGCAAACAATGACTTCTGTACACAATTACATGTTCCAGGTGTAATTTTCTGCACGACTATCCAATGTTTTCTCCAAGAATCCTCCCGACCCCGTGTCACAGTCTTCCCCTTCTACTTTTTTAAAAAATTTATTTACGACATTTAGGCAATTTTGGCTCAGACCGAATGAATGATGATGTGAAAATTTGGTGGTATATAGAAAGAATAATGCACTACATGATAGAGTTCTCAAGGTATTAAAGGAGAAAATTCGCGGTGATGCACTTCTGATTCCGATTGTACCGACAGCAGAACTGAACAGTACAGCTTTACATAAAATCTAGTAAAACCCTACTACTGATGCGCACACTCCGATAGATGATTTCCAACTTTCCAAAATGATCGGACACCGCTTGCTTTTCATATGAACGAACTGTGTACATACAGAATGTAATACATACATTCCCACACATTAATTGTTCACTTTACGTAAAGAAGGCAAGTGCACATACATTCTGAGCGAAATTTAACTTTCCAGTTCAATGTTTCGATACAGAATAGGAAAAATTCTTTAAATAGGAATAGAATTTAAAAAAGTATTTGTTAACTTCATTCATTGTATCTAAAAACCAATTCCATACAAATCAGGTATTAAAATAAGTAACTAACAAGAATCGCGTAGACTTTAAATCGGTGTTGTTGCAAGTTCAAACATTACGGGGGGGAAATATGATGCTCGATAATGTTTATCAATTAGCTGAAAGACTGTATCAATTCGATCTTCCATCTAATAAAGATACAAAAATTATCAGACATTATTCTCTAACATTAATCCGAAATAACTATAAAAGTATTTGTATCAACAAAGTACACATGCGATTAGCTGGAGCTATGAAGTTTGGATGAGGGTTTTCATCACAGTTAACAATAGTCACCACAATGCTGAACTCGAAACGATTCCAACTGAAATAGATTCGGTATTTTTCCGTTACTCACAGCAGGTAAGTTAGAAGAACAAGCTCCGGAACGTATATTCACAAGTTACAAACTACAACGAAGATAAGTCACAGGTTCAATATAATATATTGGCACGCTTCCATGAATATTTAAGGTTTCAAGCAATTATTGATGGATAGATCTGTCCTCGCAGATTAGATACTGTTGATAAGAACTGGAACCAAATTTTCTAAGAGCAGGAATTAAATTGGACTTCGTAATTAAAAATGAGTTTAAGATCGTTATATTCATGGCTCAATTTTAACCACTCACAAAGCTGAAGACGTTCTCACCTTTAGTAAAGATGTTGAAACCCCATGGAAAGACATCAGCTGCCGGTGCAGCCTCTGGAGCAGTCCCAAAAGCACGAAACATTGTTGTGAGACACGTATCAACAATGAACACACAATTACACAAAGAACACCTTAAAAATGCAAGCGACACCAACTACACAACTGTCGAAAGCAGGATGGAAAGGAACCGTTGCTGTCGTTGAAGCTACACACTATGGGTGTAGCACAAGACACAAGCACACGGCCGCGGAAGATGTGGAAGGCAAGTCCGGAGGATGGTTACGGCAACAGATCACGATTCACAACTAGGCTGCTGGAGGCCTATACAGTCTGGACCGGCATCTAAACCAAACACCGTCTCCACCTTCCCCCGCAAGCCAACAGGTGAAAGTGGTAAGGTTATTCGGAACGCTAACCAAGAGGGGAAGGCTGAAGGAGAGGAACGAAACGCACCATGGGAGTTTTCTCTCAGCTTCCTTCCTGATCCTAGCTTCCGCTTTGGACAACCGTTCTGCCACACGAAAGTTGAGCAAAATACAGGTAAAAGAGACATACGCCCCAGTTCCGCCCTTGCCAGATGTAATGACACCGACTTTAAAACAACAACATTTCGTGATACACAACTCACGAATGAATTTCTTGCATACGTACGTCCAGGAACTCTTTCAGCTTCAACACTTTCTTCTCCGAAACCAACCTGATATTACTTCTTTTTTTTAAACCCAGCTGAATATTTACATAAACTAGTGTAGACACTAGTATTCAACATGTCCAACAAGCGAATCAAATGCACCTGCATTTTCTACATCTGAAAGAAAAAAATATATCAGGAACTTAAGCTGCATTCACTATTGCGATGAATAGATTGTCCCATTAGCTCAATTTATATGTAAAAATAAAAGGTGTGATAACCGTTTAAATTATCAACTAATTTCATGAAAATTGTGTTAATTGAATTGTCCTATAGTTTGCTGTAGCCGTAGGAACAGGAATGGGTAAGAGTGACAGAACATTTGTTGAAGATACTATTCCGGCACTCGCCAAACTAGGTTATTACTGTAAAAACATTGAACTGACTTTAATTTACTTAAGACCTTTAGGTAACTTTGGCTTAGGCTGAATGGATGATTATAAGATGGATTGGTGGAATGAAGAAAGTGGGAGAACCCCGAGAAAATTCACGCAGACGGTGTTTGTGAACCATAAAGCCCACATGACATGAGCAGGGATCGAACCGACGGCCCCATGCACCAGACTGGAAAAACATGTGACGATGGCTTTATGGTGGGATTCCAGCCCATACGTCTCCCGAAGCCAGCGACCAAAGAAGTCGAGTTTATTGACACAAAGTTACTGAAAGAGTAAAGGGGGGACAAAACACACCCACACGAACACAAAACCTTTTGTGATAAGCCTATATTTCGTTAGAACGTCACAAAAATGGGCTAAATATTTAAAAATGATTCACCATGATTAGTCAAAACCTCGAACTTCACCAACAGTATTTTACGAAACCCTGCAATTAAAATTCTCTTAAGGGAAAGCTTGAAAAGACAATGATATGCATACAGTTTCTGAATACCGCATAAGCATCCACGTGCAGTGAAATTTACGCTCAATTAGAGCGAAAAGTACAAAAATGGGTATTGCATACATAAGATAATTCAACTGGGAATACGTAGTCAGGATAATCAGGATTTTAGTACATTGTCGACATAGTATTCATAATACTATATCACTGAAAAATATCAACGAAGTATTACTTTTAAATATTACTGATACTGTTTTACAAGCAATACTAAATGCATTTATAGAATTATTAAAATAGTTCCATGTTCTAAAAAGCAATCTTTGAGAAATGTTGTGACGACTAGCACGCTATTTTTTTGCGCGTGGTCTACGGTTCAAGCTCGGTGGCGGTCTATTGATCGCAGTGATTTGTAGCCCACCTTATAACGAAAAAGTAGGTTCCGACCTTGCAAGCGCTTTTTTGGACGTTCATAATAAAGAACTCGAAACAAATCTACAAGGACGAAAAGAGATTTTGAACAAAATACATACACAGTTCGATTCCAAGAATGTCAACCTGAAACAACTCTGGTATAGTGTCATTGACGTAGGGGTGCAGCCGGCCGGTTGGCCGAGCGGTCTGCGGCGGTAGGCCATGGCTCGAAGGTCCCGAGTTAGAGTCCCGGAAGGGGCATGGGTGTGGACTTTAACAGCTAAAGGCGAATCGTGACGGGCCGAAGTCCAAAGTTACTAGACTGGCCCATATAAAAATAAAGTTTACCAAAAGTATTGGTGCCTTTCGATTCCAATAAACAATTTATACTGATTAACAGTTTAAACTTCTAATTGTCTCGACTATAAATTGTGCTTTGGACCAAGACTTATTTTAGTTAAAACCTGGGCTAAGAATTCAAAATTCACAACGCCAATACAATTAAACACAGCTGACACAACATCATTTCCTCCGACAACACTGCTTCACAAAAGATTCCGTTACTTTCATTTAGGGAGACATTGTCAAATCATCAGAATTTCCACAGCACCAACCACATTAAGTCACACGACGGGAAATATTTTCATATGAAAATCAGGATTCCGGAAACAGAATGCCAAGGAATTTCGAAATCCGGAATTTACTATGGACTTTCGAATATCCCTTAATCATAAACTTTGATCTAACACATATTTCGGATACAATTTCTACTACCATTTCTTAACCCGATATGGCTTACGCTATTATTTGTTGATATTACGTCATTTGTAACGATGCCGCACTATCTTGAAATAATTTTCGAAAGGTCCACTATTTTAAAATGGATAAAACATGCAGGAAAACACACAATGTTTTAAGCTGAAGATAACCGCTGCCGACCGGGTAGCCGTGCGGTCTAAGGCGTTAGGCCAAAGACTCGAAGGTCCCGGGTTCGAGTCCCGGCATGGGTGTCTTAACTAGAATGTGGCGGGCCGAAGTCAACAGTTACTAGACTGACCCATATAAAAATAAATTTTATCAAAGTTTTTGAAGATAACCGCTCGCAAGGTAGCTTAAATAATTATGTTTACCATATTTATTAATCTGATTTAATTATTGTTACGAGAGAAACTGAAAAATTGTGCGGCTTTTCTCATGTAAAAGAAAATATTAGTTCGGGCTGTAAAATACCATCAAATTGATGCCAATCTACCAACCTACCTACCATTCATCATCGTGGAACCTTATCTTAAACCAACAACTATAAAACGTATTTAAAGATAGCGAATGTCCCCAAATGAAACGTGGAGCCTCATTCAAAAAGTTTTCGAACTACGAAATATATCTACGTCAGCGTTTAATGCCTTAGAACCTCTTGAAATGAAGAGCATAATACACGAAATCACAAAGGACTCATCAATTTCTGGCGCTGTCAATGCTTGCGTTTGTAGGCCTCTACAACATTTAGACACCAAGATAATGATTAAAACTGATGTGGACAGCTCTGAAAAGTTCCGTACTTTGGTAACAACTATACACATTTCAATCAGTGTTAATGAAGTAACAAATCAAACACTTACGACTATCACTTATTAATCCGTGTAGCTGAGTTTCTCGTACAATTACTTGTCACATCTAATTTGAAAGTTCAGCTATGAACATCAACAGAAGTTTAACATACCTTTACAAAATATCACAGCATAATTTGGACAAGAAAAAGGATATCCCAGCTAATGTGTGTTAGCAAGGTAGAGGTAAGTTTGCTTACTTTAAAACATGAGCTACAATCTTCGACTATCACAAAATTAAGCAGAGGAAGAATCTTCCTTCTTTATAAAGCCATAACAACAAATTCAATCAATGTTTAACACCATTTCAAGAATTAGGATCAACTTTTAACGGTGTAGATCACCCCCGCCATCTTGGCACGCACTTTCCATTGATTTACATGGGAATTGTTTTACTCGTCTGATATCTTTCAGGAGCATACTTTTAACTTCTGTTTTCGCCAAGTTTATCGTCACGTTCTCTTTTACTCATGCTATTTTATAGAAATGCAATATTTTACACACGAACAGTAAATTTCCCGTTAACATACTGTGATTTATATAGCAAACTATTAATAATACATTATACTTATATTTTTAAAGAAACTTCACAAACCAAAACTATACAAGAGTCAAAATAACCACCAAGACAAATTTTGTGAAAGCAGAACTTAAATATTCTACTTCAGAGAGGCTTAAAATGAGTAAAGCAGTTCCCCTGTAAATCAATGGAAAGGTCATACCAAGATGGCGGGGGTGATCTACACCGTTAACATCAGGGAATAGTAATCATTTCATAACTTAAAGAGTAAATTGGGTTGTCTACTTTATTACCTGACTGTACAGCTAACTGAGATTCCATGCTATACATTATCACAAATCTAACCAATATAAAAATGCTAAGCTGACCCATTGCATTGTCACGGAAAAAGGTATTACGGGCACACTGCATTTATTTTTTCTTTAACGTATATTTACGGGGTAGGTATGCACCTACGGCCTGAGCCTGTCACAATCTCAGTCATGTCGCGATTTAGACACACTTCAGTGTCTGTATTAATCAGCTAAGAAATGCAATTCAGTAAACTCCATAATAATAATAATAATAATAATAATAATAATAATAATAATAATAATAATAATAATAATAATAATAATAAACAGACTCCTTCCAAAAAGATCACTTGCACCATGCATACGCCCCCATATTCAAAATTGTGACGGAACAAAAGGGTTCGAAGCTTCAACGAGCTGCAACGCAACTTCGTAACATTGGCAAGCGTTTAATTATCCTTTTCTAGAAAAGTTTGATTGTGAATTTCGTATAGACCAAGATAACAGTTACGATTTACTTTGGTGAACTTACCACTTAGATCCCATTTTAATGTACTCAAACACATAGTCCTTGTCATTTGAGAATCACTAAGATTAAGGATTTTCAATATGTTTTCCAAAACGAAGTTTGGAACGCAAAGTGAGGAATGGTTTCTATTTGCAAGACTTAGAAAACTTGGGTACTTGAAAATAAAGACCTCCCAGTTTTGTTTTTTTCATCCGAAATCAACTCAGAACAGAGAAAACTTGGAAAAACAAAGAAAAAATTAAATTACCATCCTGATGAACAATTTCCTCCCGTCTCGATGAAAGACTACAATTGTGCAACACAATGGTTATGTCACGTTGCCTGTCGCAACCTTCCCACCGCTTTAGAAAAAAGAAGGAACTACTAAAGAAGTGGTTTACAACCTTTTTTTAAGTAACAACTTCTACTTTCAAAGCGAAGGAAACCTCACTGCTAGATCTTTATCAGTCAATAACAGATACTGATTGGATTTGTCAATAAGATGCTCCAGGTTTGGCGTTTTCAGCTTCATTTAATATGGAACTATGCCAGTAAGACTGGAGAAAACAATCATTCTACGAGGGCCGTTGATTTATTATTAAACAAACAAAAAACAAAAAAATCCAAGTCAATGCAATGGATCAAATCATCATAAAATTCAAAAGTTCTCAAACGTACAGGAAAGTATCGTTTTAATTAGGTATTGGTGCAAACATAATTAAAGATGATCATTTTCAGTGAAAAGTAGAAACACAAATTAAATGTTTACTAGAATATATATAATCTGTAAACGAAAAATCAGTTTTCTTTCACTCACAGAAAATCGTTTCTTTCACTCACAGAAAATCTATTTTCAAGTTTCAGCTAAAAACATCATCATCAACAACAAAAAAAAAAAAAAAAAAAAATACTGTCTTTTTACAGCTGGAGGAAAATCAAAATATCGGTGCCTTACTTCAAGTTTTGGCTACAGAAAAATCTACATATAATTTTCTTAAGTTTCAACTAGCGAAAAAACAAAATTCTTTTCTTTATTACATGTTAAAGAAAAACCTAAATGAAGTCTTTCGTAAGATTCAGTATACAAAAATTAAGTCTCTTGCTTTCTAAATTTATGAAAAGTTAAAACTTCAGCTAAAATGAACTATAGTTTCTTGTTAACTTCAGCTACAGAAAACTCAAAATATAATCTTAAGTTTCTTCTAAAGGAAAAGCGAAATAGAATTATGTTTCGGTGTTTGGAAATCAGTTTTTCACATTTGAAAAGAGCTTAATTTTATTTTAAGTCCTTTTGGCTCAGGTCGTATGGATGAATTGGTGGAATGAATAAAGTGAGATGAAACGGAAGAGCCCCGAGAAAACCCCCACACACGGTGTTTGTCCACCACGAAGCGAACATGGCACAAGCTGGGATCGAACTGACGACCTTAAGCTTCAGATGTAAGCGCTCTACCACTGAGCTACCGCGGCCCCAAAATTTGAAAAAGAGTTCTTGTCAATTCCAAACTTCTCAAACACAGCTGACAGTCTAATATCATAATATAGATCTCTATAGTTGTTTTGTGTATTAATCATTTGATTACAACAATAAATCAAGAACAACTTTCAGAAACAAAAGAAAACAAAAACAGGCAAAAGGAAACGAGGCCATAAATTCATTCAAGTGTATTACAGAATAGTTTTAAATGTAGTCAGCTGCTGCAATTTCTCCTTTGCGTTCATCACAAGTCATTACGCTCACGGAAACGATTCGAGTAATGTAACATTTGACCTTGGCATGCTCATCGACGGAAGGCATAAATGCGCGTGATTCCTCCGTCGAACAAGTGTGAAAGTGTTAACAAGCATAGCGTCAATCTACTTTCGCACCTCAGAAAAGCCACGTATGGAATTAACAACGTTGTTCTTTCAGTTCCACATATAGTTTTTAACCAACAGCGAAAGTCATATGAGGCCTCATTATTTTAACTTAACATGACGCGGGACAAGTAGTTACCGGTATTTGAATTTTTATCTATAGCCTTCAGGCATCTATGGCTCCTGCATGGCGAGGGTAGGGAAAGGAATCTGTTACACATCAAGTTCAAGGTACCATCCCGAAATTGTCTGGTATGACTGACGAAAACCCTGGAAAAGCTTTAGTCAGGATGGTCAGCCCCTGGTATCGAACCCAGGACCGACAGAATGTAAAGACAACGTTCTACCAACTGAGCTACGGTCGCTCGATAAAGAAATAGTTATTACGTTTCATGATACACTTATTCCTCAGCAATCGTTTTCATACTTTTAACATACAAAGCTTTTTTTGTGAACTATTATGTATTTGTATAGACAAATAATTGCCAAGAAAATTGAGTAAACTTGTATACATGTTCATTGATCATTGTGTTCTACTAGTATTGCAATTACGTAAAAAAAAAAATGCATCTGAGGTTTATTTCTTTTATTACTCAAAATAATCTAGTATTATCAGAAACGCTTATTTTAAAATTATATAGAAAAGAACAAAGTGAGGCGAAGCCCAGTCGGAACTGTGCATGTACACCTTCCTGAAAATCTGTCCCTGTGATCTATGAGTCTGAACTCGCGTCGCCGAGACCTTTCCAACGACATCTCAATCATCCTCCTAGCCCTAGTAGTTCCTGAGTTAAAAATTGTTGACAGAGCTGTTGTGAAAGGCTTACAGCACTTGTTGATGAAGCCTAAAAAAAGAATTTTGGAACAAGATAAAAATCTATCAGTAGTAACGAGAATGCTCAAAACCATCAGAAGGCCGATGCGAAAGGATTCGAACCTGCCTTTCCTAGTTGCTAATCTGAAGTCAAGTCACCTGCGCCACTAAATACAAAAGCGAGAGTTCTGAGGGTTTTTCTTTCTTTAAGTTGTGTTGGATAATATAATGGTAGAAAAAGTATGTTTTTATTAGAGTTATGGAAAAAAACATATCGTAAATGTTGAATTCTCTCACGGAAATGCTCAGGGACTTGAGTTTCTCGTGAAGTGCGTGAATTCTTTCACTACCATTTTCTATATAAACTGGCTTCACACAACAAGTAAAATACTGTACCTTTCTGTTCTAGTGCGATAGCATATTATCTAAATTCTGCTGCCACACTCAATGACAAATATTTTCCTATAAGCGACCTTGCTGAACTTCAACACGCACACACAAGCTTTCAGAACATTTGCATTACGTTGCGACAAGATATAATGTCAGTTTTCTCAGAATTATGTCATATTCAATTATCGTTTTCCCTTTATACATTCCCTGGCTGCATATGACCAAGCACATGGATTATGATTCAGCTAATTTTAAGAGCATATTCACTCCTTCATTTGTACGGACATCCAGTTTGTGTATTGTCAATGAAGTTTTATCAGTCCAGGCCCCAGTGGTCCAGTGGTTTTGCTCCGGACTTGGGATCAGCATTGAGGAAGCAAGAATTTCGAGTCCTAGTGTCGGCCATCCTGGTAGGTATTTCAGGGTTTCCATGATTTTCAATGATACATCGGGATGGCACCTAGATAAGTGTTCTGGTCTTTACGTTCCCAACTCCTTGCCACGGAAAAGTCCTCGCCGAGAAATGTAATCCATCAGACTGGAATAAGTTACACCCAAGCAGACGGTAAATGACCATAAATGTACATCAAAATTATATCTTCAAGTACTGGAATTCAACAGAACAGGCAGCTTTTAAATCCAAACAGCAAAGAGGGTAGCGCAAATTGAGTCCTCAAATTCATTCCTCTTGGGAAACCGATTCTAAAAATAAATTGATTACAAATAGTATACAATTTAAACGCGGGAATGAATTTACTTCAGGTCAATTCTGCACAGCTTCAGCGGCTTGTCTTCGAACGAAGTGCACGCTAGTAGTGTAGCAACACGTCTGAACCGCCCACAACAAAAACTCATAAATCGATGTATTATAGAATACAGGGTTAATACCCAACCTACATGAGAAATCACATCCAACAGGAATGTAATGAAGTTCTCCTCCGGTGTTTAATCTAACAAATGAATACAGAGATGGTTGCAGCAGCATCAGATTATTATTGACCACGATCGGATTAAGCTCTCCAGCTCACAATTTGCAAACACCGCACGACATGGACACATAAACCACTCTACTCCACTGGAAAATATAACCATCCGCCATAAATAGTATCCAGCAAAGCGAATTTATATTTTTTTCATCTAAATTTTCAGCCTCTCTTAGAATGAAAGTTTAATCATAGAACTCATAATAGATACTTAGCACGCTTCTCCATTTCTGGCTGCGCTAAAACTAACGGGTTTTTGTTCAGAGCACGCGATTTTGAATCCATCCGCTAGGTAGCTCTGCCATAGACCTCATAGTAGAATATGACGTCTATGGCAGAGCTACCATTATGAGGTCTATGGTTTAATTGCTAGCCCAAACAATCATTTCTTTAGGTATTCAGAAAGCGCACGAGGAATTGCAAACTAAAGTTACGTGGAGCACGTCTTCAACTTGGGGGTTACGTTTGAACTAGCGCTCGGAGGAACCGGATCATGAAGGAAGCGAAATCGGATCCTGAAGGAACCGGGTACCTGATTCCAAGATTCGGATACTCTGTTCCAAAACCCGGATACCTGGTTCCAATACTATCCGGAACCGGATATGTTA